>OMNN01074206.1:0-11962 GCA_900302755.1 Chromis chromis | reverse complement strand
TATCACTCACTAATAATATATTCTATTTTTTATTTTTATAGTGCTCATTTGTGAGCCATTTCAACTCTTTTATTCTAAAAATGTATGACATCTGCACACTCTCGTCACATTTTGCCAAGCTATGAGTTGAATTATAATTAAATATATACTGTAAATTATCAGGAACACTGTTGCAATCATCCGACAGAGATTATAAAATACACTGTTAGGTTATAAAAAGACAGGACAGCTGCATCACACAACTTAAGAATGTGTATCTGGACAGTTATATATATTTTTCCTTTATACATTTAGGATTTTAACAAATCTCTTTTATTTGAGCTGATTTATTGTAGGCTCTTTTTTGGGGGGATTTTATGGCTTGTGCAGTTATAGATGCACAAGTGGGATGTTTGCCATCTTATGATGTACTTTTTAAAAATGATACTGCTTTAAAACAACAGATCAGAGGTGAGGAAGTCTCATTTTGTCTAATATGCGTTGCCTCAACTCCTCTCTTCTTGCATGTCTTCCTCGCCTCCTCCACTCAGATCTCTGGTGGGAGTAACGAAGATGCAATGAGAGGAGTTGAGGATGTACAAACTAGTAAACGAGATGAGGGGGGGAAATAGATATATTCAGCCTAAACCAGAAGTACATTTGGCATTGGATAGTTGGGTTTCAAATTTATTGGAGTGCCCAACTGCCACAACCCCAACACTATGGCTACGTTCCAGTATCTTTACTATTATACTATATATATAAGATTTAGTATAAATGTAATATCACAAAAATACCTTACGTTTGCAGATGACAGAACCTTTTTTGCAACACAGACTTCAACGGTCAAAGTTTAAGGCACATTATTACAATGAATCTTCCACTTGTATGTATACTGCATGAAACAGAACATACTTTAAGAGGGGGAACTGTAGTAACTACATCAAGTAAAACAAAAAAGTATGTAATTTAAGACGCACCCTTTGTCATAAACACAATCCTCTATTAAAGTTACTGAGATAAAGGTATAAGACATGAAACAAATACAAGAACATACTTCTGTCAAAAGGTGACAAACCAGAGGAAACACGACAAATCAAGGAATCCGTCGTGTCACTGACAAGACAAACTTCTCTTAAAGTTACGAGGATAAAGGTGCAGGAGTGCAGCTTTAAACATCTGTCAAATGTGACAACTCAGACGAAAACATGACACATTCGGTTTTGGCATTTTGGCATTTTACATTAAGAGAGCCAAAGAGCTCCGCTGTGTTTGATGTGTGGATCCAAAAAAGCCTTTCTGTGGAGTCGTGAGTTGTTGACGTCAGTACCTTTAGTCAGACCTTTCCAAACCCCAAAACTGTAATGATGCTGCAGAGTCGTGTCAGACCTCTATATAATGTTGGGCAATAGCAGAATCCATGTTTTTTGTGTGTATTGCAGTCTTATGTTTAGATATTTAAAGCCTTAACACACATTTTATTTGTCTGACATACACCAGGCCACAGGGACATTTCAACATATATACAACATGTGTGTTACTGCAGTCGATGAAGGATTTAATGTAGTATTTTTACCTGTATGCGGATTTGTAAAAAACTTGTCCACAGCAGCCACAGCGGGAAAAGAAAAACCCTGTAGGTCAATTTGGCAGGCAGGAAACAGTGTTTGGTGATTTTCTGCTGACAGAACGAACCACATTTCTCTCAGGTTGCAGCAACATTTAAATGTGATCATTGGAGGTGAAGAACTGATGCTATTCATAGATGGATCACTTTGTTTAAGGATATTTTTGACCCCAGCTGCTAGAGGAGAACACTCAGGGGAGAAAGTGATCTATGGGGAAGTACCTGTAGGTTTCTTAAATAACAGGGATTCCCTCTCTGTGTGGAGGGCAACACAGTCAGGACTTTATTTAACAAAGTAAAAGGTTCATTGCTTCTTCAAGTTGTAGAACAAAATCCACAAAAAACTGAGGAACTAAGGGGCGAAAAGTGTTACTTAAATAAGTAAATACAACCAAAAGAGGACTTCTTCTTGAAGCTTGGGAATATCTAACCTTCCTAACAAACTGAAAATACATGGGAAGTAACACCCCTATCTACAAGCTAATATTGATTTACTAATAGTCAAATAGTCCTTGAACCTCAAATGAAACAGCAAGTGTCTTAACAAGATATCAAACTCACGAGACACAAAAGCTGCCACAGAACGCCGGGTTGACATTTCTTTTAAAGCCAGGTTTGGGGCTTGATTGGATGCTGGGATTTGGGTCTGGTCCAATCAGCTGTCAGCTCTGGAGAAGGGTAGGCGGGACGACGAAGGCAGACCAATGTAGGGTCCAATCTGGTTGCAGGACCTGGTATACGAGGCTGTATACAATAGATAATTACCAGGGAAAGGGACAAGGTGCATGAGTTACACCACCCAAATGCTTTACAACACACCAATCAACCACAACATTAAAACCACCCTAATACTGTGTAGGTCCTACTTGTGCTACCAAAACAGCTCTGACCTGGTAGGACATGGTGTCTGGCATCAGGATGTTGGCAGTGGATCCTTTGGGTCCTGTTGGTTGCAGGGTACGGCCTCTGTGGATTGGGCTTGTTCAGGGTTTTGGTGGACGGTTTGGGTTCTTTGTCGTCTTGACATGTTCCTGAGCAGTTTTTGCAGTGTGCATAGTCCTCACTGTGGGAGGCTGTTGCCATCTGGAAGTGCTGTTGCCATGTGGGCAGGTGTGTTTGGTCTGCAACAATGCTTATGTGGGTGGTACCTGTTAAAGTAACATCCACACGATGGCCAAGGTTTCCCAGTAGAACACAGCAATTTAATGAGAAAATTACTGTTATTCTCTCCACCTGTGAGTAGTTTGTGAAAGTAGAATTAATCATGAGCTCTTGGGTTAGCTCTTATTCTCTGATTGTTCATTTCATGTACATGTATCTTTGTTGTTAGGGAACTATTTCATGTTAGTAGAGCAACTGTCATGTAGCTGAAAGTATGGAAGAGTTACCAAAGGTGTGAAAAAGGTTTGAGGCCAACTAGAGAAGATGTTTACACCCCTAAAAGGTTTTTGGTTGAGGAAAGATGGACTCAGCATTTCTGACATGGTATAAAAAACTGTAGGTTTAACCTTACAACCTATTTACAATAGATAGCCAATAGGAATAGAGTTTGTGTTCAATATAAAAGCAGTTACAATTTCTCTTTGGGGGAGAGGGGAGTGAGGTCTGTCCCCACTGTAATGATGTACTTTCATTCTCTATATCATAAATGATATTCATTTACGGACAACCCAGCAGAGCGCTTGTTATCTTATTCTAGGGTAGAACCCAGCAGGGTGTAAAATGTCGACGACAGGTTTTAATGTTGTGGCTGAAGCACACTTTTCACACCTTTCCTCATCCATTTCAAAACCGATATTCTACAGTAACTATATATACTTTTAGATTTATTTTCCCTTGTTCCAGATGGTTTCTTTTATGCAAATACCTCATTTAAATTCAGCTTGTCGAGACGTTAAACCAGGTAGATAATCCAACAACTTCAGTGTGTAGTAGATTATTTTTCCTGTAAATACATAGAAAACAGGTTTACATTTGGTTGTACAGTCGCAGGAAGCACCAAAATGAAAGATATGAGAGTCGGCTGTCGAAAAGCATGGGTTTGCATCCATTTTACATTAACATCAAAGAGCTCCACTATGTTTGAAGTGTTGCCATGTGGGCAGGTGTGCTTGTTCTGCAACAATGTTCAGGTGGGTGGTACCTGTCAAAGTGACGGTCAAGGTTTCCCAGCAGAACACTGCATTGTAATGAGATAATTCATGTTATTCTCTCCACCTGTGAGGGGTTTTAATGTTGTGGCTGATGCACCCTGTTCAAGTTCTGTACTATTAGCTTCCTTCATCCATTTCAGAACCAATTCCGTACAGTAACTATATCGTTTGGTAATACACTTGCAGGAAGCCCCAAAATGAAAGAACTGAGAGTCGGCTGTTGAAAAGCATTTCTTTGCATTCATAATCAGCCTTGAAAAAATCAAGCAATATCATAAAAATGTGAAGGTGCATCAAGCCTCAGATGTTGGACTTTCTTGCAGCTAGTTGAATGCATCACAGAGAGAACTATTTAAAAGTGTTGCAAAAGTAATTCAAGTGATAGAAAAGAACCTCTCTGTCCTTTGTTTGTCATGTCCAAATGGCTCAGTAAACTCTGAGTTTCACTTTCTGCAAGACTTTGTTTGAAGCTGAGCAGCGTTAAAAGACTCATTTTAATGAGTCCAAGCTGAGCTCTGTGTACCGTGGCCATTAATACTTAATGGAAAACCGACCACACACAAACACACCGAGTCTGTTTGTGTCTCCCTCTCTTTGTCTGCATCTTTGTCTGTGGTGTCAGTGGAGATTGAATCTGACTTCAGCTTAAGATAGATGCCGGGCGGGGGGGAAATTACCGAGTAGGGGATTTGGTGAATGGCTCCGACATCCATCCCTCAGAATCTGTGCCTACAATCATGGTAAATGTTTACAGTGAGCGAGCGGCTTCTGTTACTGTTCCTATTTACTGTTTCTCATCCTTTGTAGCATCAGGCATTAACATCTGTGAGGCTTATTTGAGGTCATTTCTGCTTTGTGGAGTGTGAAAGCAGCAAGAGATAAAGCCTTAAAGTATGTGTTATATCTTCCTAATGCTTGAGATAAGCTTAAAGGAAACGATTTGCGTGCAAAATGTGCTGTACGTTCAGAAAATAAGAATATTCCAACTAATTTAGAAAATGAAGCCTGTTGTTTTTAGGAATTTGGAGCCTGTGAAAGTGGAATTAATGGGAGAATTTCTGGGTAGTCAGCTGTGCAATCGGCAACCCTGCAAGCTTGTAATTGTAATTATGGGTTATACCATTTTAGTAAAGGTAATTAAGATGGTGTGGGATGATGCCACATCCGCCCATTTTAATAACACCGGCAGAGGAGCGATGGAAAACAGGTGTCCCTCTGCATCCTTTGTGTTAAATTGCCAAGCTAGAATGAGCCTCAACTGGTGATTAAAGGCAAATTAGCTTTTGAAATAATAATTTTTTTTCCTAGCCAGTGTTTTATGTTCGTCTGATGCTTAATCGTGATCACTAACGGCTCCACTGTGGTTTCTATTGGTCGCATTTTGGGGCGAGTCGTGGTGGTTTGAGATCATTCAGTTATTCAAAGAAATATCACAGATTTGGTCCTTTTAACAGCTTTGTCATTGAAAAATCCACCAAATGTTAACACGAACACCAGGCCAACTAAAGCTTTGGCAGGCCTGAAAAAACATGCTGTGGTGAGAAAATGTCAGAAAGAAGAAAAAGGAAGAACCACAGCTGGCCAGATGTGCAGCAGAGAGCAACGCAACAGCTGCAGCAGTGGATTCACTACAGGCTGTATTGGATCCCGACCAGAACCAGACCTCCTCTTTGACTATTAGAAACACATGTCTCCAAAATCAGAGCCAGAATTTGACTATATTCAGACTTAAAAGGCTCGACAGTAAAAAATCTCCCTGCTAAAAGAGAAGAATAGGACACATTTACTGAGAAACCCACTCCTACTTACAACAGATTGCAAAAGTAACCTTTAAAGGCCATGCACACGCCCACATGCTTTCAGTTAGTTTGGCTGCTATGACTTTTGTTCGGGTTGGACGTGGGCAAACCTGAGCCGGGACGTACGAAATGTCACCGGACTCCTTAAACTGTAATAATAAAAATGACGAGGGGTCGTAATTTGTCACACAAACACAAAGTGTCTCTCCATTTATATGCACATTTTCAATTTGCAGTTAAAAGGAAAATGCAGCACAGTGCAATGGAAACAGAACAAATGAAAAAAAAAATGATGCTCCATTGACAAAGATGAAAAAAAATGGCAGCAGGCAAATGAATCAGATCTGTGTGGACTGAAGAGGAGACTGTGATGTTCTTCAGAATAATACATGAAACAAATGTTAGCTTTTCATAATTTGAGGTTTGACTTTGTGTTTGCTTCCTTTGCTCGATATCGAATAAAAAATGACATTGTAGGATTCATTTTTTTTGCGATATACATTACAATATAAAAAAATACAGACATTTTCACGAGATGACTTGAATAACTCTATTTGGAAATAACAAATCATTCTGGAATGATTAGGGGATTTAAAAACTTTTTAGACTTTTTTTTTTTTAAAGTTTGGAACCTTTTGTAAATGTCGAAAATAGTTTATTTTTTTAGGATGATATTCAGATCTGGCTTTGCACTTATCATACAAACGTTTGTGGTGCTCAATTTATCGATCGTTTTATCGATTTTGGGGCAGTGGTGGTCTAGTGGTTTGTGAAGCGAACTTGTAACCGGTGGATCGCTGGTTCGAGTCCCCAGACTGGCAAGAGGTTGAGGTGGGAAAGTGAGAGCGACCGCTTGTCCCAGTCACCACCACTGTGGGCCCTTGAGCAACCCCTGGCCTTAACCCTACTGCTCCTAGTATGTATACTTAAGGTTAACTTTGAATAGAATGGGTCAAATAAAGGTTAGATTATAAACAAAGCAGTTGTGTTGCCTCATGTTCAAGTACCTTTTTTTGTTCGACATCATCCCTTCTATAGCTGAAATGTTACCATACAGCTCACTAGGGCTGCACTATTGTGGGAAAAAAAAGCTAATCACAGTTATTTTAATCAATATTGAGATCACAACTAGCCTATTTATCACAATTATTTATTACAACACATTGCTAAATTGCTACTTTCCTGCAAATATCCACATTTTTGCATCAAAATGTTGCCTAAAAGAGAGTTCTTCTTGCATCTCATGAAGCTGAAATACAAACATAATGTACCCAAAATGCCTCACTCTCTGAATAGCTGCTAATCAGTGGTAAATACAATTTACCAATGTTCCCTAAATGCCTCACGTGCAGGCTACAATAGATGCTAGCTTGGCGGCTGTGCACAGAGAAGCCTTTGGTCTCCACTCAGTTACTGCAGAGTGGTAATTTTTGGTCAAAATGTGACCAAAAATTACCTTTGAAGAGTGAAATAAGGTGCTCTAATGTCAGATTTACTCAAGTTGAAACAAAATAATCTCATCTACCTAGGTTGTTTTCTATCAGTTGAGCATTTTAAGGTTCAATATCACAGTCGATCACGCTCTGTGAAAAACGAAAATCATGATTGTACAGTCATAACATTTTTGTAATGCAAAAAAATAATCGTGTTTCTCCCCTTTTTTTTTCTTTGCACATATGGAGGCTGCATGTCAACAATCTCTGTATCTTATAAATAAAGTCAAGGAAATAACTCATTGTATTCAAGAACACTTAAACTGAAGTACACAATATTCTATCAGACAGACTTCTCTTGTACATTAGTCATGGAAAATAAGAACTGTGCAAGTTTTCTTTGTGTATTAAGCAACAAAAAAGCAATAGCCTGATGAGTTTGACTTAATTTTCCTTCCTTCACATTGCATTTCCTGCAGTGAGACGATGGTTCCTGCACACGTCGGTGTTGATGCTGAATTTATATATTGTGCATCTGGATTCACACAGCAGCAGTGGAAGGAAACGCGCTCTGTTTTGCTGATATTCTTGACATTCAATTCTAATATGCACATTTACATTTGTATGGAATTTTTTACTACGGCCTGCACTAGCCCACACAGCCTTGAAAAGGTGTCTGATCAGATAATATAAGTGCAGTCACCTGTGTAGGTGGACCAGAGGTGTGAAGGGCAAAGCAGGCGCGAGGATTTAACCTGCCCGAGCTCTGCTTCGTCTCCTCGCCTTTTTTATTAATGATAAAATGTAAAAGCCAAGACTTACATGTTCTAATTTTTTTTCCCTAAAGATTAATCCAAGTAGCAATTAACGGGATGAAATGAACAGCAAGTGGCCTGCAGGCGTCTTAAGGACAAAAATGGAGGGGGGGAAAAAACTGAGGCAATAAGTAAAGTTTGCTTCTTGTAGAGGAGGAACATGAGAAAAGACATAATGAGGCGAAACTAGCAGGAAAAATATTCATGGAAAGAGGTCGCCGACAAAAGAAACGCCAGCTTTATTATTCCTGCCATTCTCGCCCCTGAGGAATGCACAAAAAAAAAAAAGTGAGGCGAAAGAAACTGTGATCAGACAGAAAGTGCTGTGGAAGTCAAGTAGATACAGATGGGACTGGAAAAGGAGCTTAAATTACTAATCAACCCCGATGACCTGCAATCACTGCGGTTACTCAGGTCCAAGGATATAAACCTGCTTTATGTGTCTGCTGGTTGAAACTGAAGGTCTAAAATATTTCTACTCTCGTGTGCGTCGGCTTTGTCCTGACAAGTGCATCCTGAGATAATGACGCTCCAAAGATGTGAACTAATTACACTTTATCACATGTGACCTTCACCTGCCAGCAGCTGCAACAACAACAACAACAACAACAACTTGCTGTTTAGAAAGATGACGCAGCTAAAACCCAAAGAGCAGAACATGTCTCTAATCAGTTCCAGTTTAATTAGTTTAATCCCTTGTTAAATGCATGTTGTTTGTAAATAATCTAATTTATTTTTTTGCGCAAATTCTAATAGAAATAAGATTTTAAGACTCAGGGATCAACACGCAACTCAACTCCTCATTAAACCGGTACTTTTGCGAGATTTACAATACCAAACTGTGTAAACATGACGAGCAGCATCGTTCTCCTTCACAGGGATAAATCTGTCATCCCACTCGCAGCTTGCCTCGTGCCTTTTTTTTTTTTTTTTAAGACAAGCCATTGAAACTAAGAGCTTGACATTTCACACCACATTATTCATCAGCATGTTCACAAACAAGGAAATGAGGAAGACTTCTTAAGTGAGATTAGCTGCATGCCTCCCCGACTAAGACCTGCATGCATCTTGCCGCAGATCGCTTGATGACAAAATGCCGCGCTTTGAACCACGGAAAGTTTTCTAATATGCAAAAAGGGAAGACGGCGTCTGAGGGAACGGGGGCTGCTGTTATATTAAAGCCTGGTGGCCGAGTTTGCATATCACAACAAATCAACATGTTCCAGACAACCTGGGTCCTGTCTTAATTAAATGAAAATGAGAAGTCTGTGCTTCGGCGGCGATAGCATCACTTTGGGTCGACACTGTTGTTTGCCGCATGGACACACTCTAATAAAAAAATAAGGGGGGGAGTCGGACAAAAGTGCAGTGTCACTATTCATCACACTGTCACTCAGGACTGATTGATTCAGGAGGTTTGTGTTGTTTGGCAACACGGTTAAAACAACAGGAAGTGATCATTTGTAGGACCACATTCCTCCACAAACACGAGGCTGTATTGAATCGGGTGGAAATAAAGTAAAGAGGAGGAGGAGTTGGTTGTTGTTTGCACGATTTGCAGAAGGAGAACAAAAATAAAGCTGGGTTTTAAATCACTATTTACCATAGTTGTAGTGCATGTTTACACTCTGCACTACAGAGCGCCCTCAGAAATGGGAAAAAAAGGAGCATTAAAGTTAAATGACAGCAGTGCCAAATGATGCAAAAATGTTTCTAAAGTGTCTGAAATCTGAATTTACTATGAAGTACAGTGCAGTGTTGGGTGTCTATTACAGCATGGAGAGTGGTTTCGACCTGTAGCCCCAGCAACAACATGGTAGCATGATAATAATAGAAATAATAATATTAAATTTATTCATATAACAAGTCCAAATAAAGCATGGTGAAATTAAACAAGAGGACAAAAAAAATGCAAAAATACAATCAAAATATGTCCGTATCTGCACAAATAACATAATAAAAACAATAAAAAGCAGTAAAAAGACCACATCACATAAGGTCAAGTCGATAAAAGTGGGTTTTAATAAGCAGTTTGAAGGATGATTCTGCAGCCTTATCTCCTCAGGCAGGTCAGTCCAAAGCCAAGGGGTCTTGATG
The DNA here is from genome assembly GCA_900302755.1 of Chromis chromis. Taxonomy (NCBI): domain Eukaryota; kingdom Metazoa; phylum Chordata; class Actinopteri; family Pomacentridae; genus Chromis; species Chromis chromis. The sequence goes on along the minus strand of OMNN01074206.1, from coordinate 2,059 downwards.
GCAAAAGCTTGGTCACCTTCAGATTTAAGCCTCGACCTTGGAACAGCCAGATGGATCTCACATGAAGATCTAAGGTTGGGAGTTAGCTCATATGGAGGTCAACGTTTCTGCTATAAGGTGCCAACATGGCAGCTACCTGGGGTTAAGCTAATATGCTACTAGTCTGACTCACCAGATGTAGACTGCGGGTATAAGCCTGTTATTGGGAGGTTACTGTTTTCAGAAAACCTCCAAGCAGCAACCTTCCACGCTGCAGTAAAGCGGCCCTGATCATTATTTGAAGTGACTTATTCATTTTAATCACAGTTCTCAGTTCTATGCGTGCAAATGTTCCTTTAAAACTATTATCCACCGTCGCTATTTTGCAGGAACATTGTGGCTGCTTCCTCCACTTTGCTCTATTACGATGGTGATTAGCTTAAACAAATAACCTAAACATTCCAAAGCGTTTCCTTCCCCCTATAGCAGAATGATATTTTTTTCTCAGTGTTTCTGTGAGAATAAAAAGATGTTAGCTTGGTAATATTAGCCTGTTAAAATGGGTAAAATTTTTATAAAATGTTAGTTTTTACATTTTACCCTGCTAACATTAGCACGTTAGCCTTTAGATTGTGTGTGCTAATATTAGATTTTTTAGTATAATGCCCAAAATTTGGGTGGGCGCACTGGAGGGCGGGTATTACAACATAACAATAAACTACTTAAACATAAATTTTGCTCTCCTCTCCTTCAGCCACCATCGTCTCCTGTCTTGTCGCTGTCCGATTCTTCAGTTTGCATCCGTATGTTTGAGTGACGCAAGCACTATGCGCTGCCAGGGGCGTGACTTTGATTGACAAGTGTCATGATGAATCAATCAAATTGGATGAAGAATGACACAAAAAGCGTTGATTGGCATCACTGAAATCTTTAAGTAGCCAATTAGAGACCAGCATTAAGTCACATGAAAGCCAAATGTTTAAGAACCTACATACATACTCATTTGGCCGGCGCCCCTCGCCATTGAAACGTATGTATTTAGGTCCACACAAATAAACAACCCCAAATAAACTTAGTATGAAATGGGAATGCTGAAAAATCAAAAGTCAGACACATTTTAGGAGTGAACAGATGTGACAATTACTTTTTACTACATAATGTCTGTTTACTGTGTCTATACATTTTTCCTGCAATTTTGAAGGGGGCGGCGCCCTGATCATAGACTGTATATAAAAGATGGATGCAGCTACTTTGATGTCAGCCATTGGTTTGTGGATTATGGATGGCAAGCTTGGTAAATGGTAAATGGTCTGCACTTACATAGCGCCTTTTTCTACCTTAGCGGTACCCAAGGCGCTTTACAATGTGTTTCTCATTCACCCATTCACACACACATTCACACACCAATGGCGACAGAGCTGCCATGCAAGGCTCTAATCTGCCATTGGGAGCAACTTGGGGTTCAGTGTCTTGCCCAAGGACACTTCGGCATGTGGGGGGAACCGGGGATCGAACCGCCAACCTTGCCATCAGTGGACAACCTGCTCTACCACCTGAGCCACAGCTGCCGCTTGAACGAACTTGACGCATTAACTCATAACTATAACTATTGACAACAACACATTGTTGCTTGTTGTGACATCGTCATTGTTTGATTAGCATGGTGGAGGTTGTTTTGCGTTCTCAGTTATGCAATTTTCTTCCTGATTTTTTTTTTAACCTACGCTGACCTTATGATTATGCGTCCAACACATACCGTGAGACTGCATATGACGAACACTGTTTAAAATGTTTTTGTCATGTTAGCCTTTACGTCTCCACCATTTCTCAACACAAAGTGACACCTTCGGACCTGTGAAAAATCTCCCTTTGGTGTTGACGGTGAAGACATTTCACAGCAGTCGATATTTCCTTCTGCACCCCACGCTGACCGTCTTTGTACCGCGGTATTAGAATGTCTGAGAAGGTGTGGAGGCGAAACCTTTCCATCTAAAGACAGCTGAGTTTATCTTCTCAGCTTCACTCAATGATTCTGTCTATACCGTCTCTTCGACACCTGTCAACAGCCGGGAAACATTTC
>OMNN01074204.1:0-24038 GCA_900302755.1 Chromis chromis | reverse complement strand
TGGAGTGGAGAAGGGATTTAATAGTTAAGCCCCCAAGATTAGCGTCACCAAATCAGTGTCTGACCAAATGTGAAATACGTAAATGTGCGTCTCAAATGATAGATTTTAGAGGGAAAAGGAGAGAAACTGGTGAGACATAATAGAAAGAACTAGGGTTTCTATTGTAAATTTAGTCATTCTGGTTTTCCAAAAGAAAAGTAAGTAAAAGTCACAAGCATAATGCCAACTACAGAAGCAGCCAGTTTGTAGTAGAAACACTCAAAACAAGTAAAATGGCTAACCTTACATTGTTTACCTCTTATTGCAAATATTTATTGCAGTCCAGTGGAGCTACATGAGCCAGTTATGGATGATGCACATACATAGACAACAAGTATGCTCGAAAACCTTTCCCAGTTCTTGCAGTTTTGTCCCCTTCAGCTAAGACACATCTATTGACGACTACCATTAGGTATTTCGGGTTCTTCAGGTGTTTTGTGTTTGCCAACAAGAACAAACTTTTTTTCGCCATATTTTTGGTGGAAATGCCAAAATTACGTTGCCCAAGTGAAATTTGCCAAACAAAACAAAACATTTTCTGCATTTGTTGCAAGTGACAGTGTTTGGGACTGAAGATGAGAAGCCAACAACTGCAGTTCTTCAAATGACCACTAGAGGCTGGCTCAAAAACTGAGTCAATCCCCATAGACTTCTATGTCACAACGTCCAACTTTACAGCAGAAATATACATGTTTACAGCCTCTTACAAAAGCAGCTGTGGTCTCTATAGCTAATTTCCCTGTTCATGACAACTGTACGGAGGGTAAATCTTTATGAAACTCACCTGTTTAAATTGTATTAAGGCTTAAAGTTATGCATAATTAAGGGTGTGGCTACTTTTTGCTAGAGGTTAGTGCTGTCAAAGGACTGTCCATGCTCCGCCTCAGCTCCAGTCATCCTCCATCTCAGATTAGTGGTTTAGCTAGGCTAAGCTCAAATAGTGCCAAAATGGTGATGAGTCATTATTATTACAGTCTTAGGCCAGTGGTGGCCTAGTGGTTTGTGAAGCGAACTTGTAACCGGTGGGTCGCCGGTCCGAGTCCCCAGACTGGCAAGAGGTTGAGGTGGGGAAGTGAGAGCGACCACTTGTCCCAGTCACCACCACTGTTGGGCCCTTGAGCAAGGCCCTTAACCCCTGACTGCTCCCCGGGTGCTGCTCTGCAGCAGCCCACTGCTCCTAGTATGTATAGTTAAGGTTAACTTGAATAGGATGGGTCAATGCAGAGAAGGAATTTCCCAAAGGGGATCAATAAAGGTTAGATTATTATTATTATAGATTATTATTATTATCACACTGAGCCTAAAAACCACTCTGCAGGAAACCTATGGGTGACATAACAGAGGGTTCGTAATATTTATTCAGTAGCTGCTGGAAACGTGCCTTCAGCTAACATACAGCTAGTACAACTATATTGGCTCACGTGAGGCAACATGGTGTAAAAATGCCTTTGCGCCATTATTTCCTCTTACACACAACATATACAGGACTATGATGCAACAGACTGACTGTGATGACATTAGTTGAGCAAATCCCTGCTCTTTGGACAATGAACCTTTTTAAATATGTTGACACAGTTAGTGTCTATGGAGCTTCCTGCAGACAGTTTCTCTATTTTGCACTGGTAGAAAATGTCTAACAGAAGCCTTTTTTCATATTTGTTGAATGTTGAACGTTTTCATCTCTGAGTGAATCTTAATACTTAATCAAAGGTTGCTTTGTATACCACTGTATACTTTTTCTTAAGGCCAAGAGACGACAGCGGAGTTTGTCTCGCAGAGCAGTTATGTGTGTGCCCCAGTCTGGAGGTAACCTTGTCAGGGCCAGACACTTTGTTTTTATTTATAATCATCATAGATGGATAAATACAGACAGTGTCTTTCTCTCTGTAGCCTGTTTTTTTATGCTATACAGAGAGACGGTTGATGGATAGGTTCCCTTCATCCAACCACCACGTCTCCATCAAAATCTCTCATAGGTTTTGTTTCCTCTCTCATTTTTTTCTCACCAGATTGGCTCCCCCACCCCCTCCCATCTGTGTGTGTGTGTGTGTGTGTGTGTGTGTGTGCTTGTACACGTGTATGTGTGTGTGTGCGAGCAGTTGGCCTATAGCAAACACACTCTATGCCAAACCATCTGGGCCTTAAATCTGTCCTCCACAAAAATCGCTTTAGTTGCAAAACTAACGCACACACTGGTATACATACACAGAGCGTCAGGGTTTGTTCAGATTAGATATTTATTTAAATGCCCATAACAATATAGTATTTGGACTGGCTCCTCTCTATCTGATGTTTTACATAAAGCAACCCCTTCTTTAAATTTGAGCATTTCCCTGCCAGAAAAAAAAAACAAAATTTGAATAATTTAGTATTTTTTTCCCTCTTTCATCGAGAGTAGAAGCATCATTTTCCTGCGTTAACTCTGTGCATTAACTTGGCACACATTCGTACTGTGCCGTCTTTAAAATATTGATGAATCTGTGCTCCAAAACATGTTGCTGAAGTCTTTGTCTCTGCATCCACGCTGGCTACAGCTGCTTGTGCCGGCGACCCACTTCTTCTCCCTTTTTTCTAAACTAAACTGAAAATGTAAAATGCACCACAGCACAGAGGATTTTCCCAGGACATGCCTACCAGACACCTCCTGAATTTTTATTAATATATAGTCTGAGTCAAACGCCGTCTTTTACAGCCACGTGTTACATATGGAAGCATATTAAAAAAAACGTTGATGGAAGAGCGAGAACAGTGACATGCAAGCGGAAAAAGAGATGAAGTTTAGGCCACGGGTGGTGATAAAGAGAGATAGGAGGGTAAAAAAAAGAGTCTGGTTAATTTGGTGTCAGGGTATTGACTATGTTCGCTTCGCCGCCTGGCTTGATTGTATTGTTCACACAGAGAGTGATTGGGGAATTTGGTGTGTATGTGCACGCGTGTGTGTGTGAGTGAGTGTGTGTACGTGTGTGTATGTGTATGTGTGTGTGTGTGTGTGTGTAAGGTACAACAGCACTGCAGAAAATTACCTTGCAGGCGGCTGGCGGTTGTCTGCAGCATGAAAGGAGCCTCCCCTTTCTTTTCTTGCCTCCTACCCATCATTAGGGTGTGCACTGCGTCTAAAATGGCAGGTGGAAGTGGTAACTCTGTGTGTGTGTGTGTGTGTGTGTGTGTGTGTGTGTATGTGTGTGTGTGTACTTGCATGCTTGCTTTATGTAATAATGTGTGCTCGGTCTGTGGGTGCAGGCATGGGTGCTGAAGCAGTGTGTACTCATTGTTCTGGCACCCCTTTCTCTCTTGATACACGTCTCTGGCTACATTTTCTTTTCATGAACATTCATATATCCACTTCTAAACACAAAACAGCTGCTTTTCTTTCCTTTTTCTTTTTGGTCCTTTTCTTCTTTGTCTATGAAATCCCTCTCTAGTGCTTTTAACGTGCCAGCTTCACCTTTTTTCATTCCATTTTTTCATTCCTCTCTCTGTCTCGTGGGTGCTTATCAGTGTTGTTCACGTTTTCCTGCTTTACCAGAGCAGTCAAGGTATTTGCATTCCAAATGAGCAATCTACTTCTCTGACATGCAAATTAATGGATGTGAATTATGCATTTATAGCCGGCTGCTAACGCAGCAGCAGGACCAGCCCAAACAAACGCAATGAAACACTGAAAGGTAGGGGGACAGTTAGAGATGCCACCACAGCAGTATAATGGAGAATGCAGCCATTTTGTGTATCACAGGTAGTCTGGAATTAATGTCAGCGTTCATATTTTTAGCCTAAAGCTGCCTGTAGTCACTATTTATCATCCTAAATGAATGCTCCACGCAAAATTTGTCTTCTTTGTATCAAGTACTCATGGTTGGATTGAAAGGTGGCTTTGAAAAATGCTGCTGTCAGCCAGTTGATCGTGAAAAGTACGTATTAAAAAGTGTCACGCTAAGTTTTTACAAACAAAGGTTACAAACAAGAAAGAACTAAGCCAATGGATGTGATAGACAGCAGGTTTTGTGGTATTTTATGTCTCTGGTATCGTATTAAAAAGTGTCAAAATGCGCGGCTGCATTTTAGTTCTGGTCCGCTTCATGTACACGCTAAGGTTTTACAAACAAAGGTTACAAACAAGAAAGAACTAAGCTGATGGATGTGATAGACAGCAGGTTTTGTAGTGTTTTATGTCTGTGGTATCACAAAGAGCTCATTATGAAATAACCCACTATAAGCTTAATTATCATTATATAACTACACATGAATAAACCACTTTCCACTGCAGGAACTTGCGGGCTGTTTTAGGGCGGATGGAACCTTTGTTTTTCAACCTTTCATTGTAAGAGCTGCTCCTGTAGAATCTCTTTCAGGGCCATTTTTGTGGAGAAAAAAAATACATGCTCCATTGTAGCTACTTCTGAGTGGCCCTGAAAAAAACAGTGTGTGTGGTTTGACATTGATTGGTTAAATCTGGTAAAGTGCAGTCTTTTCATCTCTAACATCACCATTAACAATGTAAAATTCACCATTCTCATCAGCATGTTTTGGACCCTGTTTCATTAATGTACTATTATGTGCAATTTGAAGTATTGCATTAGAATAAGTTAATGGAAACAGCTAATTAAAAAGACTTTGAAAAAAACATTTTGACACTCATTCGAGGTGCTTTTTGTCTTTTTCGAAAAATAGCTAAATAGTGCATAATGAGAGATGGAAATACCTTTTTAAAAAACATAATTCTGACGTAGTAAACATTTAACTTAAATGGAGGTTCAGAGGTTTCATCTGTCTGTTTCATCATGTACCATGACCAATATCAGCTGACAGGAAAGAATGATTACAACTTGCCCGATTGAATTCAGTCCCTGTAGACTTCCTTCCATTTTTTTTCTTCTGTCTCTACATTTGAAAAGTTAACTTCAAACTCACTTGACAGTTATATGAAAATATTTCATCAGTTAATGCAGTTCAGATGGAAATAAATCAGAATAATTAGGAGTACTATTAGGCAAAGGCGAGCTCAACTTTTCCAGATTCTGCCAGCTGATGAATCCCAGCATCATCCTCAGCATTTCAGCTGACATGAGTATTTATCTCGTTGTGGATATGGGATGATTTATTTTAAATAATATCAAACTAAACCTGTGAGAGCATTATATCATATCATTATGAAATCTGGCTTAGGTCCGTGGCTATTACCGTTTGCGTTTTAGTTTCCATACAGGTGCACACATTCTTCAGATGTGAGTGCCAGTGCCTATAAAGAGTATTTACCCCTTCGCAAGTGTTCCTATTTTGTGCTGAATCATGACCAATATAATTTGGCTTTTTGGATATGTTTTTTTTTCTCAAACTGACTCTTTTATGTCAAAGTGAAAATTGATTTTTACACAGGAATATCTTGAATAAGTTCAAATTCTGCAATTACAGCTTTGAGCCTGTGTAAAGGTCTCAATCAGCCTTGCACATCTGGACACTGTCATTTTCCCCATTCTTCTTTGTAACACTGTTCAAGCTTTGTCACACTGAATGGAGATCATGAGTGAACAGCCCTTATCAAGTCCAGCCACAAATCCTCCCCTGTATTGAGATCTAGTGAGTGACTCGGCCACTCCCGAACATTCACTTTGTTGTCTTCAAATCATTTCTGTTTGGCTGTAGGCTTCGGGTCATTGTCTTCCTGGAAAACCAATCTTTTCCCAAGTCACAGTTCTCTTGCAGACTGCATCAGGTTGATCTCCAGGATTTCCCTGTAGACTGCAGCATTCATTTTGTCCTCTACCTTTACAAACCTTCCAGGCCAAGCATCACCACATGATGATGCTGCCACCACCGTGCTTCCTGGTGGGGATGCTGTGTTTGTCATCATGTGCAGTCCTTGGTGTCCGCCAAACCTGGCGTCTAGTCCAAACGCCAAAAAGCTCAATTTTAGTCTGATCAGGCCAAAGAACCTCTTTTAGGTGACTTCAGAGTCTTTTACATGCCATCAGGGGGAACTGTAGTCGAAATTTAATATAAGCTTTTTTCAACAGTGCCTTCCTCTTTGCCACTTCCTATAAAGCTTAGACTGTTGAAGACCTGACAGCAGTTGTTATATACATAGTCTCTCCTATCTCAGCCGTTAAAGCTTCTTACTCCTTCAGACGAGTCTTAGGTGTCTTGGTGGCCTTCCCTTACTAGCCTTTTACTTGCATAGTCACTCAGTTTTTGAGGATGAACTGCTCAAGGCAGATTTATACATGTGCCATACTCCTTACATTTCCTGATAATGGATTTAACAGTACTCAATGATATATGGTATACTTTTTACAGGCACTGTACATATCTGTAGTAAACTTGAAGATTAGATGACTCTAAATTCTAAAATAATTTGTTTTCGGGAGCTGTATATTTATTCACTTTGATATAATATTTCTCTGTGTAGAACTATTTTTACTTTCTTTCCTTTACTTCTATTTTAATTTTATTTTCTCTCTTCTGTTTGTTGAATGTTTTTCTGTCTTTCTCTTTGTGTTTGAAAGCTGCTGTATAAATAAACCTGCCCACTGTAAGCATAAATCCATCTCACCAGCCTGAATCACAAAGGGCAGCAGCAGCAGCAAAGAGAATCCCATTCTGAGTAACTGCTGCGTTGTACCTCCACCCTACTTAGTCAAATTAAATTGTGGTGTCAGTGCAGTCATGGTGGGAAATCTTCACTGGAAGTGATGAATCAAACAGCAGGGAGCAAACAGTGTGTCCATTTAAAGCTGACCTCATCAACGTTACATCTTTTGTCTCTCCTGTCTCTTTGGTGTTTTCCGCTTTAAAAGACTCAAAGACCCTCCGGGTTTGTTTGCTGACATCTTCTTTAACAACTTCCGAGTGCTGACGTCAATGAAGCTAAAATGGTTTTCAAACCATTACCTCTCATTAAGTATTAGAGGCACCAATGTGTGAAATTACCCAGCACACTTTTAAGACTGATTGTTTTTGTACTAAAAATAAACAAAGGACTTTTTAGTATTTCCCCAAAGAGTTCTTTCTATTCAAACTACAAATGCAGTCTAAACACAGATTGTACAGTTTAACTATAACCTCTCTGTGATATGATGCCATCACACTTTTTGCCAAAGTTGTCCACTGACGGTTGTTTGTACATCCATGAATACATTACAAGCAGGAACTGCTCGTAGCTAATGCATCGTACTTTTAATGGCACGATTTGATGAAATTTAAACAAATATACAGTGCTTAACAAATTTATTAGACCACCTGTCATAAAAATGAGTCTCAGAGACCATCCATCATCATGAAGTGCTTTAATGCGGACTCTTTCATTTTCAGTGAGCTCTCGACGTTTTACCATTTTGAACAGGAATGAAGCATTTCAAAGTGAATTCATCTTTTTATACCCAAATCTGAGAAGTCAGAAATTAATCAAGCATAACTTTTAACCACTAAAACTATTTTTTCTGTTCAGGAATACAAGTAAATAATTATAAAATGACATCTTAATCAAGAACTAATGATGTGCTTCACTTTTTTTTTTTTTGTAAAACAGGGAATTTGAAAATTCATGGATAACAATAATAATTATATTATAGCATTATTAAGCTTTTACATACTGGTGTATTAACCATTACACAAACATTAAAAATGATTTTGGTAATTACCAATGCTGTAAATTTAGGGCAGCTGTGGCATAAACCTTACATTGGGTGGTGGTCTAATAAAGTTTTTAAGCACTGTACATTAAAAAGAAGGCTCTCAAAAGACTGGTACTACCTGTCTTTACTTCAGTGCTTGAAAGGTTCAGATCCTCCCTAGAATTTCCTGTTTCTGACTAAATATGACCTAAAACAAATCGGATTTTCACTGACATCCTAAAAGTAGATAAAAAGAACCCAAATTAACAAATGAGACAAACATGTTATATGGTCATTTGTTTTATAAGGAAAATGATCCAATATTACATGTCTTTAAGTGGCAAACATAAATACACCTCTTCTTTTTAACTGGGTTCTCTTCATACTTTTAGGACTTTTTAGGACTCAGATGATATTTTCAGTCATATTTGTCCAGAAATATACACAACTAAAAGATTCCCAAACTTTCAAGTACCGCTGTAGCTGACATTACAACTGTCCATTCCAGCTCTCCAATCTTTGATTTCTCTCCAACATTGTATTGGTTCCCAGATATGTTGGTGTTCACATGTTTCTATCAGATTGGCACAAACGTTTTCTTCCATGTTCACGCAAAATCCAAATTTCTCACCAGAAGAACACATTTTTCCAACTTAGTTCGACAGTATTTACCACTCTCTGTGCCCCCCATGAACCCCAGACTCAGCCATGGCGTCTTGTGTTAAGATGTGATACCTGGCCCATGAACATGTAGAACTTATGGAAAATGGTGTTTGTTAAATACTGGTAAAAACATAAAAATGAAATCAACAAAAATATTGAATTATTTTTGACAAAGAAAGACACTTATCTAAATGCATAAAGCAAGAAACATGACACACTGTTGAGAAATACTCCGAGGTTGTTATTAGCACAAATGTCAATAGGATTTTAAATGAGGTTTTCTTCCCCTTTAACAAACAGAATTCACCTGAATCAGCTCAGAACGTTGACTGTTAGAAACTTTAATCCAAACATCGAATCAAGGCTTTTTAAAAACAGCTTCTTGTTGGAGCTCCATGTCTCTGGAACCATTCAGCCCAGTGGAGGAGCACCCTGCTGGGCTTCAGGTCCAGACCACCTCCCTGAGACCTCTGGTTCTCTGGCTAATGCACAAAACATTGGATGGAGGAGTAAAAGAATAGAAGAATAGAATAGAATAGAATAGAATGTTTTTATTGTCATCATACACAAGGTGTGACGAAATTCAAAAGGAGGGTTGGATGATGGATGTAATAACACTGATGACACCTACGGTTCGATGATGTATGGTGCTTAAATCAAAACAGCTTATTTTCTAGTTAGTGTCATTCATCCTGTGATATGATGGATATGATGCAGACTGGTTATACATTTATCAGGGCTGATCAGGGCTATGCCTCTTGTGCCTGTGGTGATACTTTTTTTTAATTTTAAGTCATTGGTTTTGCCTAAATTTTAGACAAAGCAAGACGAAGATTAAGAATATCTGCATTCATTATGGCCTTAACAAAGTAAGGATTTATATAGATTTCACAAAACACTAGCTCCCTGCCCTTAACAAGCTCATGCTACTTTTAAACTGTGCATGAGGCATTTCTGTCAATTATAAAGTCGAAACAGTCACATACTGTAAGCCACATAATCACAGGATATGGAGCGTATAATCAAGCTGTGAATTATAGTATGAGATAGGTTTCCAGTAGAGTAGATACTCAAAACGATACGAAGCACCCAGCTTTTAAATAATTAACCTAAATGCTCAGCCGCCAGCATTTGCATTCACATCAAATTTTAACCAAATCAACGTGAAGCAACTCTGACATTTTTATTTGGCTAAAATAAAACCCAGTCCATCCTTTATGATGATGATCCCGAGCTGAGCCGCAGAAACAACAGCCTGAATAATAGCTGTGTTTAGTAATTATTTAGGGCGACCAACAGGATAATTACCATAAACCTGGTGCAGTCACTTCGGGGGCTTTGGATTCCTTCTTTGTAGCTGGCGTGTCAAGAAGAAGAGGAACAGCAGCTTTGCAGATAAAAGGCTAAACGTGTAAATGTCGTACCAGATTTATCTCTTCCACCACCCATGATACGATCAAATAAAAAAGCTTAGCTATAAACACACACATGCTAAAAACACAGTAACAACCCTCCATTAGGAATGAAAGTTTCATGTGTGTGTGTCTTCAAGCTCGCCGCCGTTTCTCTTTGTCTTTTAATTTACCCACACGCCATCTGGTTGAGTCATTTTTATCACAAGGAGGAGAGGGTGTCATCACCAACCGATTATAAATCGAATATGTGTGAGTGCATTGTCTGTTTTCATAGGTACTGCCCTGCCTGGGGCTGCACATGTTTTGCATAAACACATTAGACATACACAGATCAGTGGCAATTTAGAGGCAACATCATCATAAAGTGTCTTAGTTAGGCATCGGGCCACTGCATGACACCAGAACAACTTCCTGGCATTGATTCTCCAGGTCTCTGGAACTCTACCGGAGGGATGCGAATAGGTATAGCAAGCCCATTTAATGTTAAAACATATTACATATATTGTAAAGTATGTAAAGTCAAAACGTTTCTTATTCCAGATAACTCTGTAGATCACAGAGATCACCCTTTCTTTATTGTTGTTTCTATAATGAAACTGGGCACGTGCTTTTTTTCACAGTTTACCACAAATGGAGGTAAAACACTTTTAAACAACCATTTGCATCTCGATATTGTGGCTGTTCTAACACTCATTAGACCTGTCAGCTAGAAGAACAGCAATAGGTGAAATCTGTCTGCCATTTTCTCAAGCAGCATTAGAACTGATGCACAGCTGTGGTTATTTATAGGGCCTGTACTGGTTATCATATACAGTACATGACTGTCACATGTATCTGTAAACCATAATGATGGTGGTATCTCAGTTATCATTATTAAGCACAAGAAGAAGGAGTAATGATGAATTCATAGTGACGAGGAAATAAATACTCAAATGTCAATACAAAGGAATGATTCTATACAGTTATCTAAGATTTGCTGTTAAATTGAAATCTTTGAAGAGCTTATATTTGCCCTCAACCTTATTATTCAACATGTATCTGGATCTAAAAAACTGTGTATGTCTGGTCTGAAGTGAGTGAGGTGCAGCCATTCTTACTTTTTTACGTTTATGTGCGTAATGTACAGAATGGGGTCTACAGTAGGAAGTTTGGAGGTCAAATCAACATCTTGGGCCATTGTCATGTTCCTCAAGATGTTCCTGATTGGTTGATGTTGTTACCATGTGGTGGGGTGCATTTTCCTGCAGGGGTAGACCAGTGACATTTGGGATTTCCATTTGCATGAGGGAGTGTGCTTGTTCTGGGACAATGTTTATTTGTTTATTTGTTTTTAATAAGTCTCATCAACATGGATGTTAAAGTCCAAGGTTTTCCAGCAGAACACATAAGATCAGTGTTATTCACCTCACCTGTCAGTGGTCAGAATGTCGTGGCTGAGCGGTGTATATCTGACACTATGTCTATGTATGACTTATAAGTGAATCTAAATGCCCGCAATAACTAGCAGCTGAATTTCAATGTCCTTCTATGGTCATTGATTTAAATGGATCTCAGTGTATTAAAGTTACATATTTGCAAGTTTTCCTAATCTATAACATCACTGCCTCTCTTTCTACTCACCCCGCTTTGCTCCCTGCAGCTCCGGCACACCAGCTCACCTACAACTCTGCTCAAATACAACACTGTAAAACTACTCTGTGCTACAAAAGGGCAAGTTGTAATGTAAATTTAGGATCATGTCTGAACTGGAGACTAAATCAGAAGAAGCATAATGATACAGAATATTCCACTCTGCAAGTTGACAGGATTTGTTGTTTCATTTTAAGATATGAAACCCTGGAAGTCTGAGTTCATGTTTTTGAGACTGCCATCAGTACACTGTAGTTTGAAGGTGGGAGTATTCAGTCATGGTGTTGACTGTTTAATTTGCTCATTATATGTCTTCTAGCATATAAAAAACACCATATGTGGTTAATATGGTAAATAAACTTTAATATTTTACTGACTTCTTCAATATTTTGTGTCTTTTGTGCTGCTTCTCTCAGGTACTAACAGAGGAAGGTATTGGTCCGATTACCACAGAAATAGCTGAAGCCAAGCCGTTCTACTACGCCGAGGACTACCACCAACAGTACCTGAATAAAGTCCCAGATGGATACTGTGGCCTGGCAGGAACAGGTGTCACCTGTCCAATAGGTATCAAGAATAAGACCTAGACAGCCAACGACAGCCAGGAGTTATCTCTGATCTGTGATGTAGTGATTTCTAAGGCGATGCTCACGGATGCAAGAAGTTTTGGGTTTTAAACATATGAACATCCAATTGGTTTTATCTTCTATGCACTTAATATTTATACTGAATTACAGCTGTGAGCTTGCCAGTGTTTTTCACAGTTAAGACCTGTCTGGTAGGAATCTCTCTGTTGCAGTTTCTGATTGATGTAACCAGTGACATGAACTGCAGGCTGATAAAGGCTGTGAGTCTTATCAGCTATTTGCTAACAGTAAACATATCAGTGCCTGATGATGTATGCATAAAAAATACTGTGTTGTAAAAGTGATGCAACACACCACTTTTTAAAAAGGATGAACTGAAAATATACTCTTGACACATGCAGTCCAATTTCATACAATAAATAAATATATAATCTATCAAATAATGCACACAGGTGTGTTGAATTAAATCCAGTGAAAAAGCGCTGCCATCCCACATTTTATCAGCACAAAATTTGCTTTTAAAAAAGGCTTTACATTTGGTGCTATTAATGTGGAGGGCCCTTTTCACTGTGTTTTACATACATTAGGATTCCTACAATTACTAGACGCACTTAAAAATACATCTTTTTGTTGCTAAGGTTGCTTTCAAATGTTTTATTTAAGAGTTGGTTGCTTTGAAATTGATGCAGGTTGCAAAGGAATAAAGCAGCTTCTGAAATTCTAAGCAGACTGTGTTTTTTTTTTTTTTTTTTTACTGTTTCTTGACCTCCTGATGCACTGCTCTATAGGTGCTCTACACTCAGTTTGGACAGAAAATTAACATAGCAATGTACACGATCCTGTGGATTTAGTTAAAGTTCTTGTACAGCCTTGTAGGGATGAAACCTACTTTAAAGAATTGTGAAAAGTGGTACAAACTGCTGAACAACCCAGAAAATTCAGCCAAGAGAAGGAAACTAAAGTCTGGATGGACAACTAGGTGGGTGTTCTCAGCAGAACAAGGTAATTATGTAATTATTTTAAAGGTACAATATTGTGCCCTTTGCAGCAAATTAATCAAAGTCTCACATGTCCCCACAGTGTGTCTTTCAGTATTTCTGCTTGCAGCAATGATAATTCATGTCACCATGACTGTATAACTTCTGTTTTTTTGGGCTGCTTCTAAAAAGGCTATTTTGCTCTGAAATTTAATGAGCTGCTGTTGTCCCCGCCCCTGTCTGGAAGAATACATCATCTACGTCTGTGATTGGCAGCCGGTAGTGTCAATCACAGTTAGAGTTGGGTGATTATTAGGTGTTAGTGGTACCTGAGTTAAATTCTTACTCACTTGTAAAGCTGGGAGGTTACCTAGTTGTAGGGGGGCTTGAGGAATGGCTTCATATCTTACCAGCTTTTATTTTACATCAACAACCACAAAATAGATACGAATGGATTTTCACCATATGGGACCTTTAAGTAAATCAATTGTAATTATCTTATGAGCCTTACCAACAATTTAAAAAGTAGAATTACATTTTTAATCAATTGAGTGTTGCAGAAAATAGCCTATTATATTGTCCCGATGTACTCCTGCATGGCAGTCTTGCCTGCATAAGCACATGATAAGAGTGAATGTCCAAAAAACACTATTTGGCCTATAATAACAATTTACTGAAACTGTGCCACCCCAGTGTTGGTCTCAGCCTGACCACCTCTATAAAAACTGTCTGCTCCACCACTGCTCAGGCGTGTTACAGATACAGGCCTCTGATGCAATTTTCAACAACTGTCTCACCGCGAGATGTGAAGAAGATGGCAGCACGGAGCTCCACAAAAACAAGTGCAAGGCTCTGAAATAAATGGAACATCCAGTATTTGCTGTGGATTCTGGGTTTGCTAATGAAGATCAGAAGAGTCTGTGTCTGCCATCTTTGCTATTTGGATGCTTGAAACTGTATTATTATCATTTTCTCCCACTAAATTAGATTTTATGGTTTAAAAATGTGCCCATAGGTTTGTGTTTGCTCTTTTGTTTTGTGTGTGCGTTGTGTTTCGGGGCAGGATTGTGGATGACCTCCTTCCTCTGATCTTTGCCTGAAGCGATGTTCCAGCCCGTGACTCAACTGTCATCGCTGTTAATCTCCACGCATGTGTGTTTGTACAGTATATGTGAGTGTTTTGATGGTACAGCATGCAA
This sequence comes from Chromis chromis, assembly GCA_900302755.1. NCBI lineage: Eukaryota > Metazoa > Chordata > Actinopteri > Pomacentridae > Chromis > Chromis chromis. Next base: position 9,922 of record OMNN01074204.1, on the reverse strand, counting down.
ACACACACACACCAGCAGGAGGAGAACGTGTTTCGGTGCCAGGCCCTCCAAAGCTTGGCATCACCATCACAAAGCAAAAGAAGGCAGAGATGAGTCTCTTTGGAGATGGCAGAGCGCCACCTTGGATCTCTGTTGTGTTGGATCACCTCCACGATGCAGGCTGCAGGACCACAGCTCGACCGGCTTTTAAAGCCAAATCTCAGCACTATTTTTGGAATGGAGCTGATGATGTCGGAGATATTGTGAAAATGTGCAGCATATTTAAATTTGAAATAAATCCAGGATGTGTGTTCTTGTTTGCACCTTTAATTCTCGTAGAGGTGGAAAAAATAATCCTCAGAATTCAGACTGAGAAGAATTTCAAAAGGTTTAATATATAATCAGTTGATATTTCCTCTTTCCTGAGACAATCTATTGATGAAATCTTGGTAACTGTGCATCATATATCCATTACATCATACAAGGAGAACACCAGCTGGACTGGATCTCATTTTTAATAAAAGAACAATACTGAAAACAGCCACATCACCTCATGCCCATTCTTTCTGTGATTGGGTTGCTCTTATGAAAATTTTTTCACATTTGCTTGGAAAAATAAAAAACAACTAAATCTTCATTTTGATACTTGATACTTTATTATTTCTCGTAATTATGAAGAATTTACCTTCCACTTTTGATAAAACTGCTTGACAATGTTCAAAAGGTGGTCTGCAGGATGTGGTGAATGACAGTAATTCTAGGATTTGATAATAACATTTTGTTTTGTTTGAGACGCTGTGAGGCCACAGCATCTCCTTGAACAATGTTTCTGTCAGCTATTTTTAGTCCCTTTAGAACTTGACAATTATTGTGACAACAACATTCAGCTGAATCAGTATTGAGCACCAGTATGTTTTCAGTAGCAACTGTATTGTGTCTGTTGTTGGATCTAAATCTGTGAAGCACTGAAGCCTGGTTCATACATTTATGATCCTATTGACCTATTATTGAATGTGATAGCTCCTCTTTAAGGTAATTTATTCATGCAAAGTTCTTATTTTTGGCCAACTGGTGATTCTGACTATGATCTTCAATACAAAGATGTCAGAATCAGAATTAATGACTGGTTATAACAGGGTCCTGCAGGGTAAACAAACAGCATTAAGAATATTTTGTATGTTCTAAATCTCAAACTGTACACAAACGGACACACTTTTATTTATACAATCACTATCCCCTTTTTTTAAAACTCACCTCCATTTAATATTACATTGAGGCCTCATCCTGTCTGTCTCTTGTTAATGTGCTTGATTATGCTGCCATCCTGTGGTGTTTTAAGGTGCACATGACGAAAGCCCAATAAACCATCACACACAATTCAGAGCTTTCACTAGAGGTTAAAAGGTTAAAGTTAACACAACAGACCTGCTCAGTCGTCTTAAGAATTATGTAGCCTACTAATGCAAAAATGCATTAGAAGAATCTGCTCGCTACTATTCATAAATGTTATCAACCTCCAAAAATATCTTTTGCAGTAAGAAAAATCACAGAGAGATTATTGTCTAGTGCAAAAACGTGTATAAATCAGTGACATGGTGTTAGGTAGGAAAATAAAAGCCTCAAACGCGTTGCCAAGGTTTTATTTTGAAGGGTTTAATTGAAGGTGTGATGCATTATGGTCACTTTACAACAAAAACAACTGAAGATTTTCGTTTCACATCCACAGATTCACTGTTGAATAGATCTTGTTTGATTTAATGGAGTTTTATCTGAATTAGTTGTTTAACTGTGTGTTAAATAGTGGTGTTGAGAGAGTGATGCTCGGTAACTGTAGCAACAGTAAACTTCCCTCAACGCTAACTCAGCTCAGCTTGATCCACGGCAACGGGTAAGCAAAGTTTGATTGAACATGGACGCACTAATTTTTAAGATTTTAACGTCTTCTCGGGTGAGAAAATACAAACGTGTTTGTTATCCACGAAAAAGCAGTTGAACGTTTTATTTAGATGAGCTGGAACCATATACATAATATACGTATATTATGTCTATGGCTGGAACGAAGAAATATCAACATAATAGACGGTGTACTACGGAACCCCGGAAAGGACATGGGTGGAAAAAAATACAAACGATTATCAAGATAGTATACAGTATATGATGTAACGAATTTTTCCTTTTTCACACAAAAAATAAAATAAAAAAAATAACTGACCCAGTGTGTACATTAGCTAAATATGTCGATTTTTTTCAGTGTAGTTTGTTGTTAAGCTTGCAGTAGCACAGTTTACAGCCCTAATGTCACCCACGACGTAACATGAGACGTTTGGATTGTTAGCTAATGAACAGCTAACTACATTAAAATCACAAAGGGCCTGAAACTATTATGGACATAAAAAGCCTTTAAAGAAATACGCGGTCATTTATATTGCTTTGAGCAGCTTCCTTGGACTCGTCTACTCAGCCGGAACCAATAATAATGTGTGTGTCTAACAAGAAGAATTATTATTTTTAACAATTTCCCTCAGCTAAGATCAAAAAGTGGCTAGGCTAATGTAATGCTAATTAGCAAAAGCATCACTGCCACTCCATACACATTTGTTATGGTATGTGCATTTTAAAATCTATTATTTATATTTTCAAAGTTTGAAAAAACGTGTATATGTGCCTCTATTTACAATTATAAGTGGCTGTGTCAGAGAAAGAGATATTTAAGGTGAGAGTTTGCTGGCTATGGCTTCGGTTAATCCATAAACAAAAAAGGTAGGAAAACACATTTCTGGCAGCCATCTTAGTTCGGTTGCAACTACTAAAAAAGAAAACCTCAGTTTGTAATATGAGATATAAAAGATAAGATAAGATAAGATAAGCCTTTATTAATCCCATATACAAATGTTTTTTTGAAATAGTTTTTTCAAATTTGAAGTGCAAATTTGTATCTTTTGCTAGCTCCTAGCTTAACAACATGGCCATGATAGCCTTTAGCTTGTCACTCACATGTAGCTAATAATTTAGACAGAGATAAAGGTAATTCAGAAAACTGAGGAATTCATGTGGCAAAAACTTGGATATACTTCATTTTACAACTCCAACGTCTGCCCCACTTAAAAAATGATTATTTATTTTTGTTAATTTTCAACACATCCCAATAGTTATTGACATTCTGTTAAAACGTCAGGCGAGTTGCCATTGTTAAATAAGTTTATAATTATTTAACATATATTTTTGCCCCAGTTTTGGGAGTGAGGTTAAAATGCAAACCAATGTTAAAGGACAGGTTAAGTTGTTCCCCATACAGTTATAGTCTCATTTGCACTGCAGTTTCTTTTTTTCTTTTTTAATTTCTAATCTACTTGTAATAACTTTTGCAGCAAGTATTCAGATGAAGACGAGTTCAGCATAAAGGATTCTATAAACCAAGTGAGCATCATCCAACAATGTCTGCTGAAATCCCAGTGGAGAGAAAGCAACAGAGGACATGGACAGATTCACATCAGTCACTTGACTCAACAGCATCGGTCTTATCCACCTCTGGAATCAGTGCAGTGGAGCACCAGGGGGATGGACGGAGCCTGCTGGCCTTGCAGAGTGATCCAGTGGTGGGGATGTGTCACCCTAATCTCCCCTGCCTGCTGAGCCCTGATGATGCTGCCTCTGGTGATCAATCTCAGCTTACTGCTGCCAACCTGGATGTTCGTACCTCTCAGACTGCAAATCAGCAAGTAAGTAAAACTTCACTGCATTGTCTAAAAGCCCATGAACTAAAGGGCAAATCTACCACAAAATATTTTCATGATAAAATGTTTTCATTACTTGATTATTTTGATTTTGTTAGAGATTTTTTAATTTATTTTGCAGCAATGTTCAGTGGTCATACACTAGAAAATATCTGCAGAGAAAGCAGACAGCAGTTTCTTCAGTGTCAGTGAAGTAAGATCTAGTCAACACATGTTTTCAGTGTAGGGCACTGGAGCTGACCTCCACCTCCTAAATTCCAATTGTAATACAACTTGCATTCACTTGTTGAAATTTGTTTTCAGACACTGTCTCATGCTGAACAAACATGTTCTTTTCTGAATATATTACTCAGAGCCAGCACACAGTGACCCCAATTCTCAGTGGACAAGGGCTCCCCTCCACACAAATCCCAATTTAAACCTGGAATAAATGTGCTGAAAAGATGAAAACCATGTTTTTACCTTGTTAGCATGTCCATATTGTGGTTTTGGATGGAAAACCACTACATGATCAAAATAAGCAGTCAACACAGTGGTGGAAAATTTCCATTGTGAAACTGCAGTGTACCAATGACAGTTTCCAACCACAGATTCAGACATCTGGGTTTTCATACATAACAAACCAGAAGAACCAGTCCTGACTCCAGTTACTGTGTGTTACTAGCGCTTTCACTTTGTACGTGTGCATTATTTGGAAATCCACAGCAGTCCACTGACTGCTTAAATCATAAACTGCTTATATAAAAATGAAATATTGAGGAGGATACCATACCTGTTTAATATTCCTGATCCCAGCCACCAGGCCTGTCAACCACTAATCCAGTTTGTTTTCTTGCCACTAGATGGCTGTAAAACCTCACATTATTATTATCTCAAACTGCTTGGCACAATCATTGGAAGACGCTCTTAAAGTTTGTCCGTTTCTCTGCAGGCTCCTGATCATCCATGTGAGGTGGTTCAGGTGCAGATTGAGCAGATCCACAAGGTGCTACAGGAGCAGAGTAGACTGCTGACTCTTTTGGGAACAGGTCAGTGTTAAACAATACACACTCCTGTCTGTACATCCAGTGCGGAAATCTGTCTTTCAGTGTTTGGATTAAGCACTTGCAACAATTAATTTCACCGTCTTAAATCTTAATAGCACATAGCAGGTTCATTGTAAGAGATACACCTGATGAAGGCCGAACATTTGAATTAGAATACCAAGAAGCCTTACTGGAAAATATCACTATTTGTCTGTTTACCCTGAGTTTGTCAAGTTTCCAAATCAGCACTTGTCACTTATCATAATGAGCTAAATCCCATAAAACTGCTTTCAGGCTGAGGCTGGGCCATTAAGCCATTAAAGGCTTTTAAGAAGCAGCTAGAGCATAGAGCCACTCTACAAAAAAACAAAAACGCAAGAACCATAATGAAATCATGGTCAGTGTTTGTCAGTGTTTTCATTCTTCTTTTATCTGTTTTTGTTGTTGCTGCAGCATTCTGGCTCAGAGGCTGCTAGCCTCAACTTGACAGCTACCACCAGCTTTTCTATTGCATCACCTGCTTAGTCTGGCCAGTGCAACAACAAAAAAATGGGAATGATGCATTGATAAACTGGGTCTCATATGTAGAAATGCTCTGCTTGAACTAGAGCTGTTGCAGATGACTTCATGTTATTGCCATCGGAGCGCACGTACACAAGCTGAACAAACTGTAGCACCCTCCTGCAAAAGGGTGGAACATGGAGACTCAAGAGGCCGAGCAGCAATGCCAATATTTGGACATTGCAAGGATCATAAGGCGGATATGGAAGTAATGCTTTTTGTAGATGTTTGGGATGAAGTTAAACCATCAGGGGGTTTTTACAGTGAAGCTTTGCACGGTTGTGTTTATGTGACAGTAGTCCACATTTTAATGTAATGTGATGTTTTGCAGACAGAAGACAACACTCTTCTCTTGCAGACTCACACAACATGAAGAGCGGACTCTCTCTCTTAGATATGTTCTGGGTATTTACAGCAGCAGTATACACAGATCTTCAGTCAGCATTACAGTTTTATACAAATAATTCAATTTGGATAATCAACATCACAAAAAATGTACACAGTCTGAATGAGGAAGCTTTAATACAGCTCTCCAGGTTTTCGTTGTCCACGAGGATTTGACATTTTTGTAGTGGTGGTTGTAACACAAATTTTCCACACCACTACTCGTTTACAACATTCAACAACATGAACAATCAGTGAGACATGAGTTGAGCGAGACAAGCAGCGTAAGTGAGACCACAGAAAGAAATGACTTCCTCAAGACAGATGAAGAAGCTGTAAGACACTGACAGATACATTTGCATTTTCCACCATCAGAACACATGTTGGAGTTCACAATATGTACTGAATGTGAACCCCAATAAGGACGGTTCCATCTGGTTCGAGGTATAGATGATGAACATGATGCTTAGTTACACAGAGTGTCCTGAGAGGTAAATGAGAGGAGCTTTGCAAACATTCAGTACAGCAACTTTTAACATAGGCAATCACAAGAAAATGCCACATCATCTCGGATCCATCACATCTGGTTTGAAAGAGATCCTAATAAATAAAAACTCTTCTATATATTCAAGTAAATATTGATATAAAATATCTATTTAAATTGTAAAGCATGCAGCAGACATGTACATTTACAGCTAACACATTGTTTTCTTTCCTTACAAATGATTTGCAATGCTGAATTTTGCATCAGGCAGCAGCTACACAATATGAAGCCATACGAATGCATCAGTCAGACAGGATCTCAACTTTATAAGTGAACCTGTTTTTCCACTTAAATGCTCTCTACATTCCTGTTTGTAATATCTTGGTTGAGCAACCATCTTCATAAGACGGTATGTACGTGTGCAGGTTGCGATTTGGTGATTTATGTACAGGGAGAGAAAACCGAATTACTGATGACAATCTAATGACATATTACTGAGCCTTTGTCAATATGCATTTGGCAGTGCAAAAGTAGAAACAATGTTCAAAACGTAACGTCTTTACCTCCAGTATAAGGCTTTTAAAAACACAGGTCTGTTCTTTAATGTATAATTGCAATGAGAAATAATTCTGCAGATTACGTACAAATTAAAACCACAAATTACTCTTTTCAGACACACTAAAAAAGGTGAACTGCATCTGAATAATAATGTTAAACTATGATGATCTATGATCTGCATTCTGGTGTACATACTAACCACATGTGGTGCGTTTGCCACCTTCTAGTAAAGGCCATTTGATGACCTTAAAATGTCAGCATGGCTTTTTGCTGCTTTTTCAGAGAATAATCCATCACAGTAGCTAAAAACCAACTGTGGGGGTGGATCACTGCTCAACACTGATATGTAATGGTAAATAAAATGCCTATGTTACCATGGATATAGGATCACAATTTATCAGAAAACACCATCATTTCTCGATTATCGGCAGTGACAAAGTTCTAGCTCCAGAAGTTGTAGTAGTTGCTCCGGTTGCCATCCCAGAATCCGAGGATATCAGTTTCTTCTGAAGAAATGTCGGACAGAAGGTGGATATGTAAGCATCTTTGAACCCTGAGTTACAGAAGCAGTACACCAGCGGGTCCAGCAGGCAGTCAGTGTAAGACAAAACCATGAGGCTGTCGTACACCTGAACCGCTACGTTCTCTGCGTCCTGCATACCTTTCAGCCGAAAACCCAGCAGCACGGCTCTGGCTATAGCGCAAGGCAGGAAGCAGAGGGAGAAGACGACAACGACCGACATGACCACGCACACGGCTCTCCTCAGTTTGGTCTTCTCCCCGACTGTTTTCTTCCTCAGCCGGTTGACGATGCGTACCGTGCAGTAGACAAGGATGATGAAGGGGATAATGATCTGGGTGAAGAAGACCACCTTAAAAAAAATGAAAAGACACTACTTAGTATGTCGACAGTACCTGATACAGTAAAATAACCTCCTGCAGTGTGACGACAGAGTTTATTATATCTACGTCTCACTCAAAAGTTACTTTATTGCTGAGATTATGGACTCGATTCTAAACCCTGCTCTTGGAATTATCTGTCCCAGTCAACTCCACCCAAAAAAAAAAAGAAAAAAAGTATGCTTTTACTAAAAGTTGGACAGCTCCTAATTTCATTATTTCAAAGTACTTAGACTTTCTTTGTAGAACATAAACTGTTTTCATAGAAACCTCTTGTGTGAAAGACTTTAAAATGTTTATATGCTAAAAAACAAAAAACTAACTTGAAATTAGAATTGGAATTTTTAAAGTGAACAGTTGTCTTTATTAGGTATTCATTTAGATTTTTGTGTACCAATGGTCCAAAGATATTGAGTTTACTTGAATAGAAAATCAGGAAATATGAATTTAAGACGATGAAAGTGGATTTTTAGCATTTTTGTTCCATTTTTTCCAGGTAAATATGCTAAAAATGTGTCAGTATTGACTACTCAATAAACAGCTCACTAAAACGCTAAATAGTCTGAGGCTTGAGTGGTTAATTAACTGACAAACATTTAAAATGTAAGGCCTCAGAAAACACGATTCAGTTGCCTGGACAAGTTTCTTAATGCAGCCTGTGGCAAGCTGCTAGTTAGGGAACAGAGGAAATGAGATTTACTGTTAAAGTTAATATTTAATGACGGTAATGTCAACTTTACTGGAAGTCAGTGGTGTAGTGTAAACAGCTGAAGTTCGTCTTATGCGTTGAAAAGCTTAGTTTAGCTATTGAAACTTTGTTAATGCGCCCATTGTAATTAAACTAATTAAAAGCCTTTTTGGTTTTCATGTCATAGGTTGATATTTCATGTTAATGCAAAGTAAAGAAGAGCTCATTTAAAACATAAAAAATAACCAAAGCAATACCTCTCTAAAGGTGTCTGTCACATCGTGATAGTACGTCTCCTTTTCACGGCCGTGGCTGTTGCAGCACTCAAAGGTCTTGACCATGGTCGGGATGGTGAGGGGAAGCAAGAGGAGCCAGATCAGGACAGAGATCTGAGGAGATTTCCTCAACACTTTGACGCAGTTTCTCCTTCCAAGATGGACCACGTTGAAGTAGCGATCGAGGGACAGGATGATGAGGAAGGATATACTGGCTCCTCGGTTGAGAAACAGCATGAAAAGCATCATTTTACAAACCACATCATTCTCGCTGCGCCTCAAGTTGTGCTGGTAGTGATGGATCTTGACAGGGAGACAGGCCACCAGCAAGAAATCAGCAACCACAATATTGAACAGGAAGATGCTTTTGTTCTTCCAGAACTTGAACCTAAAGAAGAAGTAATTCACAGTAAACAAAGGAGCAGAAAAAAAGTCTCTGACACAGATCCTGTCTTTACATTTTATTCACCACAATTTACTCATTAAGCTGAAGCACTTTGCTTAATGCTGCAGAAAGGATGACTCATAAAGGATGCACTGGTAAACAACTGTACTGTACTGTACTAATATGATGTTTCTGTTTCATTTTTTAAAGGCTCAAATTGCCCCTGCTTTTCGTTTTGCTTTCCATATTTCAGCGGTGGAAATATACACAGGTATCAAGGAAAATTACTGGCTGTGGAAATTTGGTCCACCACTGTACCCTGTATGCAGCTGCTAAATGGCCGTCCCTGTACACCCGCAGGTTGTCACATTGGCTGGCTCTTGTGTACAAGTCACTCCTTGGACTGGTTCCTCTGTATCTCTGTACATACATGTGTAGAAACCAGAATCACTACGGCTTGCGTTCTCATGATACTGTCCAGATGTTGGTCCCAAAGGTTAGAACGGAGCTCGGCAAGAAAGCTTTTAAATATGCAGCTCCTTCATACTGGAATAATGTCGCGAAGGATCTAAAACTGACAGTGCTGGTTACTATGGGGGAGTTTAAGACCATTCTGAGGGAATGCCCTCAGAATGAGAATGAGAAAATGCCTAAATGTGACTGCTTCTGACGCCATTGCTAAGTCGTTTTGAAATGAACCTGCTTGTGCATTAGAGCTGCTTTATTGTGTTGCATACATTCTGGATGTCATGCTCCATTTTATTAGTGCTGTGTGACTATTGTATCTGTCTGCTTGTATTGTCTATGTTTCTATTTTGTTTTTTTTGTTTTTACAAATGTAATGCTTTTCCATGCTGCCCTCTTGGCCAGGTCACTCTTGGAAAAGAGATTTTAATCTCAATGAGTTTTTTACCTGGTTAAATAAAGGATATATAAATCAGAAGCTAAT
>OMNN01074195.1:0-21171 GCA_900302755.1 Chromis chromis | reverse complement strand
GACACCCAAATAAACATCGTCCCACAACAGGCACACTCCCTCATGCAAATGGAAATCCCAAATGTCACTGGCCTACCCCCACAGGAAAATGCACCCCACCACAAAACATCAAACAATCAGGAACATCTTGAGGAACATGACAATGGCCCAAGATGTTGATTTGACCTCCAAACTTCCTAGACCCCATTCTGATCAAGCATCAACAGGATGCAGTGGAACAAGTTGGATTGACCCCCACTGCACAACCCAGAGTACCCAGAGGATCCACTGCCCTGGTCCTGGTGCCAGACCCCATAGGACACCCTGAGAGGTCTTTTTGTCCATGCTAAATGGTTAGGAGTATTTTTGACCATTTTTGACATTTGATTTGTCATCCCAGATCAACTGAGGCATTACATGAAAGCAGTGCAGCAGAGGGCAGAACATCTTAATGATCATAAAGTTTACAAATGGTCAAAATGTTATGCCTGATCGATGTATATAAGTCTATGAGAAAATTGCTCAACTTCTCACTTGATGTGTTCCCTCAGTAAACATTTTCCTCAAAAGTTTATGGTCTCAGTTGCTAGTTTCACGTCTCCTTCAATACAGCATGATGCTCATTTAGTAAATTATGGTCCCACTTAGAGCAAACAGCTGACTTTGTGATTGATAAATTGCTATCCATAGTGCCCTTGAGCTCTCAGCCAGATCCAACCCTCACTTGTCACATTTGATTTCAAAAGTGTTCCTTCAGTGGAAAGCTGCCTCTAGCTAAGCTGCTAAAATACTGCAGATCTAGTGTAATTACCATCTTCTTCACATGGTATTGTGTTAAAATCTGTTGATAAGCACTAAGCACAGAGGCTGAATGTATTTGGGAATGGGTCAAGTAGTGGTCAAATGTGGCCTGATGGTGGCACAACATGAAAAAACAATGGTTTACAAATTACAATGTATTGTGAGGGGGACCTAAATTAAGGCTCATAAATTAGACTGTTGTGAGTTGTTAAACGGTGAATTAAAGAATAGCATTGTTTTACTGCTCCATGGTCATTTCATTTTTCCCATTGTCCTCGCTGGAAGTCTAATCACCCATTCTTTTCCTACAGGCATCATGATTCCTGTGATGGAATTCCGGCAGTTCTCTGAACAGCAGCCAGCGTTCAGAGTCCTGAAGCCGTGGTGGGATGTGTTCACTGACTATTTGTCTGTGATCATGCTCATGATTGGCGTCTTTGGATGCACTCTTCAGGTCAGTACCAATACTTCACCAAGACGTCTCTACTTAAGGGAATTTAGCTAACACACGCACACGGGTTTGAACTCCAACAAAATTATGAGATAAAAGCAGCTGCTCGACATTTTTTGATTAAATCTATAATAATTTAATTCACCAGAGAAAGTCTATAGGCTCTCTGATGGAACATTACTGCACTGCCTTCTGCGCTGGCACTAGCTCAAAACGCTAATTCTGTGCTTTTACAACCTGGCCTGTGTGCAGCAAAGGAAGCATTCAGCCCATCAGGAGCTCACAGTGGAAACATTTACCCACCCAGCCCCTTTTAGTAAACATCAGATTCCAAACTGCTGTGGCCTGCTGCTTGACTTCTCTCTCTGTGTGGAATAGGGACTTTTTTGGCTGCTGTGAGGCTCTGTAGTGTAAATCCTGCAAATAATACCAAAACATTTTGAGAAAAACTGTTATGTTAGGATATTTATCAGGGTGGGATCAGCCATTGTTTCCCACTCTCAACATAACAGTGTTTGGACATGACCTAACAGTCGGTAAATTGAGTGGATGATTAAGTCCGTGGCCAAGTTTACTTTATAAGTCAGAGCGTTATTAGCATACAGTTTTGTGTAAATTCTTGTCATTACATTGCCTGACACAATAATCAGTTCATTTAGAGTTTAGAGGGAGAAACAAAGAGATGTAGTTTGTAAAATTCTGCAGATCAGCTCCTCAGAGACCTCTGCAGACTTGACTTTATATCTGTGATGTCTGCAGCACAACTGCATTGCCCTTACTGTAGTAATAACTTCACTTCGTATCCACTCTTTATAAATATGCAATCATGGACTGCCACAGTTTCTTACACTACAGTGGGTTTCAGTCAGTCAGAGTGTACAGAATGTCTCTCACCAATGAATTAAAGTGCCCCCTTCCTGTTATTAGTAGAGTCAAGCAGCTGCAGTTATTTACATTACAAGTAATCACCAAAGGCATTCGTTGTTTACTGATCCCGACCTTTATACAGCACATTTACATGCACTCTAGAAAGCAAGTTACACACACTGAGTGCTGTTTATATCTATTTATCCATCAACTTTATACTGCTTTTTCCTGTAGAGTTGCAGGGGGCTGGAGCCTAGAGGCGAGGTGCACCCTGGACAGATCACCAGTCTATTGCAGGGCTAACACAAAGAGACAGATAACAGACATTTACACCTAGAGCCAATTTAGAATCACCAATTAGCCTATTCATGTCTTTGGACTGTGGGGCGAACCAGAGCACCTGGAGGAAACCCATGCAGACACAGGGAGAATTTGCAAACTCCACCCAGAAGGGTCCCAGCAAACCAGCAGGTTTAAAACTAGAACCTTCTAACCGTGCGTCAACAGTGCTAATGACTGCATCACCATGCTGCCCTACAGTTTATACGCTCTGTAATAATGTGGTAAATCACTGTGTGTACATGCAACAACTTCAAGTAACTTCACTTGAAATCTTGTTGGAATCCAACACAGTGACTGCATGTGTGTCACACATATGGAAAAAAAAACCAAAAAAAATTTAAGCAAAAACAGATGTAAAACATAACCTTACAGTAAAAATCCACATTCCTTATGTTTTGTATGTCTTAAAAACTTGGAGGTGTAAAGTAAAAGAGAATATGAATAGGCTTACTTCAGTTATTCTTTGTACCCTTTAACAGCTAGTTGGCCTACCTGCTTTACAAGCCAGACAGCATTAGTTACTACATAGAAACTGAGGAACCGATAGTCATCTAGCAAAAAATGTGCGTAATCCTGCCCCCTTACTGCCCACTTCTTCCAGGTGAGACATTCAGAATAAGTAGCTGCCTCTCAGTCTACCATTTCTAGAGCTGCTTCTGCTAACTCTGAAATGTCTCAGCCATGAGTAAATCAAACCAAATGTTTGCTGTTGGCTGCAAGAGTGAACACAAGAGTTTTCATGTACTACCAGCATCTGTGGAGCTGAAGACCTACTAGATTACTTTTTTTGGATGGCACTGTCACAATGAGAAAATCCTTAGTGTTAGCACACAGTGCAGCTAATGTGGCTAACATTACCATTAGCTTTGACCGTATGTCCACAGATCAAAGCTGCGTAGAAATTGTAACGCTGAGGGACATCAGAGATGGTGAAAAATTTAAAAGCAAACTGAAACCAATAAACAAAGACCGCGTGAGTTACTATGTTTTCATGTTGCCTGTTGTGCTTCAGTGAAACCTCAACTCATCTGTTGGCTTCTCTCCTGCTCTCTGTGCTCATATATGCTACATTTTAATGCAGTTGAATTCACAATAAAAGAATTCCAACAGTTAACCAGCAGTCACTTCAAAGTCATTTCCAAGCAGCTGCTCTGCACGACTATACTGATGTTTTATAACCACAACATTGTAGGACAAACACAAACACGAGTTATAAAGAAAGGCTGTGCTCTGAATTCTGCGATATTTCTGTGTAAAATAATCACTCAGAGAAAAAGTTAAAAGCAATAGAAGGTCTTGGTCTCACACACTTGTTCACGTCTGCCAAGCGGTCAAGTCTTTTACCCCGCACTGTCAATCACAGATGCAAAGAGAGTCTTCTTCCTGAAGGGGTCATGGACAGCAGTAGCTCAGCTGCATTTAAAGCTACAGAATCAGCCTGTTTAGAACAAGACAAAAATGAGAGGTTATACAGTCATGGTGAAAATGAACCATCTTTGTAGCGATTTTGCTGATAGATTGAAAGACACATTCTGGGGAAATGTGAGAATTTCATTAATTTGTTGAACAGGGGCACAATATGGGACCTTTAATATACAGTATATATAGCGCCTACGGGGTATGCAGTTTTGTATTGTCTGTATGTGTGTGTGTATCAGGTGCAGTCAGAGGACAGGCTGTGTAGTGAAAGCTCAGTGTCTCCTCAGAGTACAAAGGTGTCTGAATGTACCAAATAGTTACATTTTCCGCAGTGGATGTTGACCTATTTAGACTTCTACAAGGTAATGCAGCAGGGATCTCTCCACTCTCCTGTCATTCAGTCCAATAACAGCTGTGCACTGAACAAAATGCAAAGTTGATCTAAGATGTTCAGTTTGAGTGACAGACCCATGATTTTGAAGGCTCATCAGATACTTATCAGTAATGTTATGACAGTGATAATCAAGTTGCAAAGTACTAAATCAAATATACAAGTCGGGTTCCAACTTTTTCTCAGATAACTGCTTTTTTCTGCAAGAATCCTCTGCTGGGATCCTTCAAATAAATATGATAGTTGTACTTTTTAAAGCAGTTTTTCTTGCTTACATGACATTTATGAAACCTGCTTACTGCTGTAGATAGCTGACAGAAACCTGATTACCTAAACACACTGACTTCTATGTCTGAATATCTCTTTTATGTAATTTTGCTAATCTCTGTGTTTTTTTCTACATTTCGTTTTAGGTAATGCAAGATAAAATCATCTGCCTTCCTCAGAGAATATCACCGCCTTCAGAGAACAGTAGTGAAGTGGAAGTGATGTCACTGTTACACCTGCAATCCAATACCTCAGCTGTACCGAGAGAAATGACAGGCCTGAAAACTGATCTGGATCTTCAGCAGTACAGTTTCATCAATCAGATGTGTTACGAGAAGGCTCTGCATTGGTATGCCAAGTACTTTCCCTATTTGGTCCTCATACACACTCTAGTTTTCATGGTGTGCAGCAACTTCTGGTTCAAATTCCCCGGCTCCAGCTCTAAAATAGAGCATTTTATCTCGATGCTTGGGAAGTGCTTTGACTCTCCCTGGACCACACGAGCTCTGTCAGAGGTGTCCGGAGAAAATCCAGAGGAAAAGGACCATAAAAAGAGCGGCACCTCGAGATCCAACATTGCAGTTTCTCCTGGAGAAGGCAGTCTGGAGAAGACGCAGTCACTCCGTTCGATCCCAGAAAAGATTGTAGTTGAAAAGCCATCAACAAGTGTTCTTGATAAAAAAGAGGGTGAACAAGCTAAGGCCCTTTTTGAAAAGGTGAAGAAGTTCCGTTTGCACGTTGAAGAAGGAGATATTCTCTACCTTATGTATGTTCGGCAGACTGTGTTCAAGGTGTTTAAATTCCTCCTCATCATTGCCTATAACAGCTCTCTGGTGAATAAAGTGCGGAACAGAGTACGTTGCGAAGTTGAGATCCAGGACATGACAGGCTATAAAAACTTTGAATGCAATCACACCATGGCTCATCTGTTTTCTAAGCTTTCTTACTGTTACCTGTGTTTGGTGGCTGTTTATGGACTAACAAGCCTTTACACCTCCTACTGGCTGTTTTACCGCTCGCTCAAAGAATACTCCTTCGAGTATGTGCGGCAGGAGACAGGCATTAATGATATCCCAGACGTGAAGAATGACTTTGCTTTTATGCTGCACATGATCGATCAGTATGACCCGCTGTACTCTAAAAGATTTGCAGTTTTTCTGTCCGAGGTCAGTGAGAACAAACTGAAACAGCTCAATCTCAACCACGAATGGACAGCGGAGAAACTGCGTCAGAGACTCCAGACGAACGGCAACAACAGACTTGAACTTCAGCTTTTCATGCTCCCTGGTTTGCCCGACACCGTCTTTGAACTGACGGAGCTGCAGTCGCTCAAGCTGGAGATCATCAACAATGTCATCATCCCCGCCTCAATCTCTCAGCTGGAAGACCTTCAGGAGCTGTCTCTTTACCAATGCTCTTTAAAGTTGCACACAACTGCTACCTCCTTCCTCAAAGAGAACCTGAAAGTGCTGCGTGTGAAGTTCGACGACAACAGGGAACTTCCACACTGGATGTACGGCTTGCGCAACTTAGAGGAGCTCTGCCTCACCGGCTCACTCAGCCCTGATGCCTCCAAGAATATAGTTCTGGAGTCTCTGCGGGAGATGAAGTGTCTGAAAACTCTTTCCCTTAAGAGTAATTTGACCAAGATACCCCAGTCGATCGTGGATGTTTCCAGCCACCTGCAGCGGCTGTACTTACACAACGATGGCACTAAGCTAGTGATGCTAAACAACCTGAAAAAGATGACCAATCTGATAGAGCTGGAGCTTGTGCGTTGTGATCTGGAACGCATTCCTCATGCAATCTTCAGCCTGACGAGCCTGCAAGAGCTGGACCTGAAAGAGAACAACCTTCGCTCTATAGAGGAGATCGTCAGCTTCCAGCATCTTCGAAAGCTCACGTGCCTCAAGCTTTGGTACAACGGCATCATGTACATCCCGGAGTATATCAAGAAGCTCGGCAGCCTCGAGCGCCTGTACTTCAGCAACAACAAGATCGAGATATTGCCCTCGCACCTGTTCTTGTGCAACAAGCTGCGCTACCTGGACCTCTCCAACAACGACATCCGATTCATCCCTCCGGAAATCGGAGTCCTTCAGAGTCTGCAGTACTTCTCTGTCACTTGTAACAAAATTGAGAACTTACCAGATGAACTGTTCTTTTGCAAGAAGCTCAAAACGCTAAAGCTCGGCAAGAACTCGCTGTCCATACTCTCGCCAAAAATTTCCTACCTGGCTCTGCTGACCTACCTGGAGCTCAAAGGGAATCACTTTGAGCTCCTGCCGCAGGAGCTCGGTTGCTGTCGTGCTTTGAAGCGCAGTGGCCTTATAGTGGAGGAGACGCTCTTTGAAACTCTGCCTTCAGATGTCAGGGACCAAATGAAGGCCGAGTGAGACGCCTTAATGTAGCCGCAGTGCCTGCTGTTTGCTCTGTCTACCGATTCAGAGCATTTTGTTTTATATGAAGCCATTATCATACATATGTATCACACTACTGGTAAGAGAGTTTTAGTTCAGAGTTTTATTTTCAATTTCCTTAATGGAAAAAGAAAAAACATATTCATATATTGTTACACTGAGAGTGGCTGCAACAGGGACATATCATCCGGCCACAAATCCTTTTTAAAGGGGTAGTTTGGCATTTTGGGAAAACACGCTTATTCTTGCCAAGAGTTTGAGTACAAGATTCATATCAGTCTCATGCGTGTACATGAGAGCTGCAAAGATGAATGAATTAATCAATTAGTTGTCAACTATTAAATTATTTGGCAACTATTTTCATATTTGAGTAATCGATTGGAGTATTTTTTTTTTAAGGAAAAAATAATTAATCCTTTGATTCCAGTTTCTTAAATATGAATATTTTCTGGTTTCTTTCCTCCTCTATGACAGTAAACTGAATATCTTTGGGTTTGGGAAACACTGATCTACATTTTTCACCATGTTCTGACATTTTATAGCCCAAACAACTAATCAATGAATTGAGAAAATAATCATTAGCTGCAGCCCGACTGTACATTAATCAGTTGTCACTGGACAGAACCAGGCCAACTCTTTCCCCCTGCAGTAATAATTATGCTAAGCTAACTCTGTTCTTGCTTCATATACAGACATGAGATTGATGTTGAACTTCTCATTTATGTCTAAGAAAGAAATAAGCAGATTTCCCATAATGTTGAGGTATTTCTTTAAAGAGCATCTGTCACTGCTACATTAAAATAATATGAATGTAAATCCAAACTGAAGACCTCACTTAAGTGTTGGCCAGTAGCCTTATGCTGTATTGTACATATATTATGTTGCTCTAAAGAGACTGTTAGTTCACATGCACTGCAGCAGGGGAAAACAATAAAACAAAGGTCAGATCTAACACAAGTGCATAAGATAACTTAGCTAAACAATTCTGTATTATAGAGCGCTGGCATTTTAAAGTGCATTAAACCTAAAGGACTATGTCATACTGGTGTTTTTCTTTGGCTGTTAAAATATGCATAAGAAGTATGCAGCCTGTTACAAACATGTATTTTCATAAACAGTATTTTTTATGTTGTTGACCAATAAAATTGGATTTATCTGTAAATGTCATTTGGAATTTCTAAAAGTCCACTAAAAGTTCTGCAGTGTCTGAAAGGGGTAACTGCACATAGCACCGTGTCCTATTTTCAGTTGTGTTGTGGGATAAGATACCACCTGCTGGCTGGTGGGGATTAATAGGAGCAAAGAAGATTAATCTATTATGATGTAGGCATGAGGCACACATGAAAACATAAAGTTGGTCTTGAAAGGTCCATAACAAGAATGTCTAGGTTATTTAAGAAAAGAAAATCTGAACATAATTCTCTTAATTTAAGAGGTTGGACTGCAATAAAATTCAAATTTTGTCATAAAAGATTCAAGATTTAATTCCTTAAGTACAGAAGTGCATTGTGTTTGCAAACAGAGATATACATAATTCTGACTTACTATTTTTTTATTCCAAGATCATTTCTTGTAATTACTGGATCTGGATGTTGTAATGATCTTGATCTCTTCCCAGAAATATGAGACAGTAAATCATGAGCTAGTAAGTCTTCGGTTTTTTGTGAAATTTTGTGAATACACAAAGGAACTTCTCAAAGTGAAGTGGTTGTGTTTGTTTTTGAGTCAGTACAGGAAAAAAAATCCTTAAAAAAACAAACAAAATTTAAAAAGTAAAAAATAGTAAAGTAAAAAATAGAGAGGATAATAAAATCAATACTTTCTGCATTGGAATATAAAGTACAGTAAAGGGGAAAATAGTGACTGGATTTACAAAGGAATCCAGCTCTGCTAAATCTGTTACATGTTTAATTGTTTTCATTTTATTCATGATTTTTTTTCTTTCCTTTTTTTTTTGCAGGAATAATTCACACTGATCAACACTAATGTACCAGTGTTAACTTCAGGGCTAATTATTAAGTCTTCCCCCTCAGGCTGTGATGTACATAGAGTGCAAAGATACCAAGAACAAATAAGTTGGTTTTAGGACTGAACAATTTATGGATGCTTGTTTGAAACAATGCAATTAGCAAATTACAAAGGCTGCAGTTTAGGACAAACTAGCTAAATAATGAAATTATAGCTGTAATTTTATTTAATTCAAGTAGATCCAGGTGTTGTTTATGCTGCCCATTGATCACTGTATACTACGTGGTTCATTATGAATGCTGTGGTTTGACTGACATGAGTCCAGTCTCATACACTTTGTATATCTTCTGACCAGGGTTTAAACTGTCATGTCAGTAGTTTTATAAATTCATGCTGTTCTAGTTGTGAGACGCTTTTGATGGCATTTAATGTGGCAATGCTTCATCACGTTTTAAATCTATGACACAGTGTATATTAAACTGTAGCTTGACTAACAGTCACTGTCAGAAAAATTGCAGTTTAACTCAATAGTTTAGCCCTAGTTTGAAGTATCAAGTATCAACTACCACAACTGCATTTTGCAAAGGATGGGATGAGACCCAGATGTAAATAAAGTTAGTTTTCAGTCTCCCTAATAACAAACTACACTTTTCTTTTCTAAAATGTAATTTTAAAAAGTTAGGTAAAGATACTCTGAGTGTTTATTCTTTTCAAGTGAGATGTTTTATTTCATGTTTATAAACAGTAAACCAAAGCTGTGATTTAACTTTAAATTAGGCGCCTGCACTTTTGCGACGGTCCCTAACTTCAGCGGGTCATCCTTCAGTTTACTATCCAACATTCAAGTCGCTCTTTATCGGCTCCTGATGTGGAGGATCGAGCTGTGTGCGCCTTCAGGAGATCTTCCTCCTGCTCACCACAGCAGACCATCCGGCCTGAGCTCCCTGAGAGCAGCATCAGCCTCCAGCAGCTGGTGCTGCCGCGCCAGTCACAGGCAGAGGACCCGACCATCTGAGGCGGAGTGGGGGTAGTCCGCTAAGCTGCTTACCGCCCTGCCAGCAGGCCCACGGTCCGACTGGTGCGAAGAATGGACGCCTTCATCCCATCAGCGGAACATGGCCTGTAGCTGCTCGGTACCGCTGACATCCACATAACCGGACCAGACCTCCTGAAGGTGCGTATCCGAGCGCAGCTCCTCATCTGGGCTGGATGAGCTCCACGAACAGCCGCAGCGCTTCGGCCCGGTGCTGTTAGCAGCTACACGGCGATGTGGGACTCAGTGTGTGGAGCGTTAAAATTAACCTGTGGTGGATTTGCTGCTGTAATGTGGTCAGATTGTGGTTTTGGGTGCAGATTTGAGCGCTGCGGTTCAAGGCTCCCCTCGCATCAGCTCCACCTCTTGTTTGGCGTCCATGGATGCGTCTTGCTGCTGGAGCCGGTCTCAGCCTGCTCAACACTGACCTTCATGTTCCTGCACACAATAGATTCTAGTCACACTGGTGCAGAAATGATCGTTCTTATTATTTAATGCGTCTTTTTTTTTTTTTTTTACACCAAAGACACTGAAGCAGCTTGTTATGTGTACTGAGTGTTCCATGTACACAAACAGTATTTACAGTCAACATGTCACTATGATCATGGGTCTGTGTGGTGGAGGGACACGTGATTGTGTTTTTGTGGGTTATTTTGGAGTAAGGTGCACAGAAAAGACGTGATAGAAGATTCAGACTTCGGTTACAGCAGGTCTGCACAATGGAGCCACACAGACAACACATGTCATTGTTTGTGTCCCAGTTCAAGGGCAGCCTCCTCTAAATCCACAGGGCTGTCCTGTCTGAGCCTCCTCCAAATGTGCCTGGGAACAAAACAACTGTCTATTCTTTCCTCTTATCAGTAACCTGGAATACATGGTGCACTAGAAAGTACATACGCCTTTATAAATAAATCCAGTGCTTAAATGTAATTCTGTGCTACCTGACTAAAATGTCTTATCTCTGTCATATATCTGACCTAATCCATTATTCGGATCCCGATGACCTAATTTCATTGTGTTTGTCTCGCTTTTTAATTAGTTCTTTTAAAAAAACAACAATCTGTTTAGTTCTTGGGGGACCCCAGTCAAAACCACCTAATTCTACCAATGCATTTTTAACAGATGGAACTATTTGTTGAGTTCATGTTTGCCATGGGTCCTACTTTCAAGATACACACACTATCAGGTGGGGTGGGGGCACCATATCAGTCATTTTGAACCAGAGAGACACAGATTTCTTCATGTGCTCTGTCAACAAGCCGAAACACTAGGCCTGCAGCTAATGATTATTTCTTTGTCAATGAATCTGTCGATTATCTTCTCCATTAATTGATTAATTTGGTGACCTATAAAATGCAGAAAATGGTGAAATACATTGATCGGTGTTTCTTAAGCTGACAAAGGTCTTGTAATGTACACAACCCGAAGACATTTAGTTCACAGTCAGACGATGAAAGAAACCGGAAAATATTCAGATTTGAGAAGCTGGAATCACAGAATTTAGACTTTTTCTTTTTCTTAAAAAATTACTCAAATTGAATAATAAGCAGTCTCCAGACTATCGGCAGTCCTTGTATGTTTAGGATGAAGGTTAGGGGCTGCCTCTGATATTGTATCCATGTTTTTTTTTAAATTGTACAAAGTAAATGTGATTACAACACTGCCACAGAGTACAGTAATCAACGTTTGTTGTTAAAAAATGTATGATTTATAACAAGACTGTTGTACTGGATTACAGTGGAGTCCGTCTGGACCAGAGTTCGCTGAACTGGACCAGTGAGTAAGCCACTGCAGGATGTAAATAATGGATTACGATGAGACATAAACTCTTGAGCCGTTTACAAATGCAACATCAACCCTCTGAACTCAAAGCAGATTCTGGGTGTTAGATTTTTACTACTGTGGGGTCATTTTTCACTGCAGTATAAAGTCCTGCACCTCGATGGAAGCAGCACAACCATGGGTAGACAACTCAAAAATGTCAAATGTGCAGTAATAATACCATTAATCATAGAAAAGAAAGAACAAAAGTTGATTTTTTTTAAATCTTTGATTATTTGATTGACAAAAAAAATAAAATGAAATTAATGTGTACATTTTTCCAGTTGTTGGCAGGTGCTACCAATAATGGAAAAATAATGACTCTACATACTATAGATATTTAACCACTTATGTTTTATTTCTGTGTCTATACTTGTCTCCTCTCTGCTCTGTGTAAACCTGCAGGTCGTCCCAGTTTAGCCAAAAAGTCCCAGAATTTTTCACGTGACTATTAGTTGCAGCTGAGTCACTAATAGCTGTGCTGAGGAGCACAGAAGTTTTAGTTTTTTACAGGATCTGGTGCAAACAGGTTATTTTTGTGAAATTCTTAAGTTAGACATGTAGAATAATGTCAATAATGGTCAAATATCATGATTTTAATCTTAGATTTGGTTAAGTTTCCCGAAAAGACTACACACTGAATAGCTCTTCTCAGCTTTTTTCATATTATTCTTTATTTTCCATGCAGATGCACTCCCCTACAAAATCACCCTAATAATTATAGAATGAATAATTCTTTCCAAATAGAGTTTTTCATCTGGCAAGCATTCCTGTATTTTGTTATGTTGCTGACAAACTAAACATTGCAATGCCAGGTTTTTATTCTTTACCATTCTGTCATCCATCTAAGGGTAAATTCCTGGTTGAAAACAGACTTTACAAGATGGCAAACAAACAATTAGGAAGCATGAATAGCTGTGCATATTCTATTCATATTGTATAAAATGAAGTGTATTCATTCATATTCTCTGTTGCAGGAATGTTCACCCTCACGGAAGTCGCCTCCCTGAACGACATCCAGCCAACTTACCGCATACTGAAGCCATGGTGGGATGTCTTCATGGATTATCTTGGTATTGTCATGCTGATGTTGGCCATATTTTCTGGAACCATGCAGTTAACTAAGGACCAGGTAGTTTGTCTTCCCATTCTGGAGCAAACTCCGGAGGGGGCGGGGAGCTTCTTAGGACCCCAAACACCAGAGCCGGCTGATGGTTTATGGAACAAAGAGAGCGCCATTGGGGAGCAAGCTGCCCCTCTGATGGCTAAAAAGCCTCCTGACAGCATCGCCCCGACAATTCACTTCACGCAGTCAGCTAGTTTTGGGCAGCCACAGCCTACAGGTGTCAGGACCAAACTGGACTTTCAACAGTATGTTTTTGTCAACCAGATGTGCTACCACGTCGCCCTTCCTTGGTATTCCAAATATTTCCCGTACCTCGCTCTAATCCACACTATTGTATTGATGGTCAGTAGCAACTTCTGGTTCAAATATCCAAAGACAAGTTCCAAAATAGAACATTTTGTTTCCATTCTGGGAAAATGTTTTGAGTCCCCTTGGACCACTAAAGCTCTGTCTGAGACTGCATGCGAGGACTCGGAGGAGAACAAGCAGAGGCTGGCTGGTGCCTCTTCTCTTCTTAAACATCTGTCCACAAGCAGCGAAGAGGGGAGTCCAAACCAGTCTGCCCCGATGCTGACCAAATCTGGGGTCACGTTTTCTGCTGAGAAGCTGGTGAGCGAAGTTCCCTCCATGACCATACTGGACAAGAAAGATGGCGAGCAAGCAAAGGCCCTGTTTGAAAAAGTCCGGAAATTCCGTGCCCACGTGGAAGACAGTGATTTGATTTACAGACTGTATGCCATTCAGACAGTCATCAAAACAGTGAAGTTTATCTTGATCCTGTGCTACACAATGACATTTGTTGCCTCTATAGATTTTGACCATGTGTGTGAGCCTGAAATAAAGCATTTGACTGGATATGCTAAGTTCCAGTGTACACACAACATGGCGTTTATGTTAAAGAAGCTCCTTGTCAGTTATATTGCTCTCATATGCGTTTATGGCGTTATCTGTATTTACACACTGTTCTGGCTTTTTCGGCGACCTCTTAAGGAGTATTCCTTTGAAAAAGTCAGAGAGGAGAGCAGCTTCAGTGACATTCCTGATGTAAAGAACGACTTTGCGTTCCTCCTCCACATGGTCGATCAGTACGACCAGCTGTATTCAAAGCGTTTTGGGGTTTTTCTTTCTGAAGTGAGTGAGAACAAACTTCGGGAGATTAGCCTAAACCACGAGTGGACCTTTGAGAAGTTGCGGCAGCATGTAACACGCAATCCTCAAGAGAAGTTGGAACTTCATCTCTTCATGCTCTCTGGAGTGCCGGATGCTGTGTTTGATCTCACCGACTTGGAAATCTTGAAGCTAGAATTGATCCCAGAGGCCAGGATAACAGCAAAGATCTCACAAATGATAAACCTCCAGGAGCTGCACTTGTACCACTGTCCTGCCAAAGTTGAGCAGACTGCTTTCATTTTCCTTCGTGATCACCTCCGGTGCCTTCATGTCAAATTCACGGATGTCGCTGAGATTCCCAGCTGGGTTTACTTACTGAAAAACTTAAGGGAACTGTACTTGGTGGGTAACCTGAACTCTGAAAACAACAAACTGATTGGACTCGAGTCTCTCCGAGATCTCAGGCACTTAAAGATTCTGCATCTCAAAAGCAACCTCACAAAGATCCCGACAAACATAACGGATCTGTCGCCACACCTGCTCAAACTGGTCATTCACAATGACGGCACGAAGCTCTTGGTGCTGAACAGTTTGAAGAAAATGATGAACCTTGCAGAGCTGGAGCTTCTTAACTGTGAGCTGGAACGAATCCCCCATGCCATCTTTAGTCTGAACAACCTTCAGGAACTTGATCTAAAATCCAACAACATTCGCTCCATTGAGGAAGTCATCAGCTTCCAGCATCTCAAAAGACTAACATGTCTCAAACTTTGGCACAATAAGATCATCACCATTCCTCTGTCAATCAGCCACGTCAAAAACCTGGAGTCGCTCTATTTGTCGCACAACAAGCTAGAGTCTCTACCGTCACCATTATTCACCCTTCTCAAGTTGAGGCACCTCGATCTTAGTCATAACTCTATAGTGGTGATACCGCTGGAAGTCGGCTTCCTGCAGAACCTCCAGCATTTTGCCATTACTGGCAACAAAGTCGAGGTAATCCCCAAGCAGCTGTTCAAGTGCAACAAACTAAGGACATTATCTCTCAGTCACAACTGCATCTCCTCCATTCCTGAGAAAATCGGCCAACTTTCACAGCTCACACATCTGGAACTGAAGGGAAACTGTCTGGATCGCCTCCCGGCTCAGCTCGGTCAGTGCTGCCTCCTCCGCAGGAGCTGCCTGTTGGTGGAGGATCATCTCTTTGACTCGCTGCCCATTGAAGTCAAAGAGAGCATCAATCAGGAATCTAGTGTTTTATTTGCAAACGGGTGTAAATGTCTCACTGACGGACGGTAGTGACATCCTGTTTGGCATCAAATGCTTAACCTTTCATCTTTGGTGGAAAAAAAGTATATTTTTTAAATCATACCATTAGAAACAGTAGTTGAGGTTAGAGTATGTTTCATTGTCTTTTAGCCACTTACACAGTGAACATAGCACAATACATAAAAGGTCAATACCACTGGAAAAACTTTAGCTGAACCACAGGAAATATCAAGGTTTGTGTCATGTCTGGATTTTTTCTTGTTTCATTTTGTTTTCAGTTAATGTGAGCTCATATTAGCAGTTCAAAGATCTGCTTTTTCTAAACCTTTTTTATGCACAAATATCTATAGTGGATTTAGGCATCTTTTTGAAACAGTCCCTTTTTATTGCTGTGATTTTATTTGGGTTTCTTTAGATTAACTAGATTGTGCTCAATGGTTCTCAATTTGGGAGTAATCTTATTTTCTATTCACACCAAGAGTTAGTTGAAAAGATTGATACCACTCATTTATATAGTCATATCTGACCATTAAAGTTGGAGTGCAAAACTTTTACATCTAAATGAACGTCTGCCATATTCAAGGAAAATGCGTTTACACAATGCTGATTAAGCACCAGGTAAATCTCTTTGTGTTGATCTTAGTTTACAGCAGGAGTGGCCATTCATTGTATATAAACTTGCAGTGATTGTTTTGCCAAAGCTGAAGAGGGCAACCACTATAATGACAGAGATGGAGGCTACAGCAACTACAAATATGGCGGGAAACCTAAAAAGTGCCAAGCAAAATTTCTGATGCTCCAGTTAAAAAAAAAGAAACTTGCATTCCTATAACGGTTTACAGTTTAAAAAGAAAGCGATCAGTATTGAGGTATAAGCACATGTCAATAGTGTTTGTGTAATTACTGTCACTGCCAGAGGAGAGACACAAATGTTTCTCACTGCAGGTTTAAATCTGAAGCTACAGCCATGAGATGCTTAGCTTAGCTTAGCTTAGCATTAAGACTGAAAATGACTAGTCTGGTTCTGCACAAAGCTAAAACAATCTAAAGCTCACCAACTTGTTTATCTGTCAACTTCTATATGTTGTTTGTACAAAATCCGGGCTGCTAATTTTCCTGTATGCACAGTCTTCATGCTATGCTCAGCTAACCAGCTAACTGTAGCTTCATATTTAACTTAAAGTGGTATCAGTCTTCCCATCTAACCCTCCACCAAACAAACTGAACTTCCAAAACTATCATGCTAAAGGGTCAGTACACTGAAGTTACAAATAAGATGACGTCAAATATGGTATACAGTTATACAGATATTTATGCATCTTAGTTTTGCCTTTAAATTTTTTTTAATTTTTTTAAATTTGCACATTTATTATACACACAAATTCAACAGCAAGATCTCTTTCCATTCAGCTGGATAATTCACAGACCTCACTGGTTTTAGTTTTTATCAAGTACTTTAGAACTAATTTAGAACTAATTTCAAAGTAAATATGTTACAGCAAAATTATCCAGAGTAAGCAGAATGTTGTTAATGAGAAGCTGTGCTGCTTTTACTTTTTTTAAAATGCTGTGAGCAGCACAAGCAAAATTAACTTAAAAAAAAAAAAAATATCGGAACAAACTTTCTTGATTGGATGGCTGTATACCATTATGATAAATGCAAACAAGTCTTTTTGTAATTTCAATGAAGGAACCCTTCAAAAATGTTTGTAATGAAAGTCTTAACTCAAGGTCCACTTACTTGCTTCACCAGTATAATCATTTACAGAAAATCATTTACAGAAATAAAGTGAGTATCTACTGGGGGAGACCACAAAAAGCTCCAGTAAGTGGACCTTGAGTTGTCCAACGACTGTTTAACTACAATCATAAAATAATTTTTATTCTCCACATTAAAAAAAATGTTTGATATATATGCAACAGTATACATAGACCACAGACAACATTCCACTTTTCATGTCTTGCAACAACATCATGTTTCCTTTGAACCCTTTTCTCTGCTTCTTGAGTTCTCTTGCCATTATTTTTTTTAATGTAGTTTGTTTTTTCTAATGAGTAGACGACAAATTCCTTTCAGCCAAACCACAACGCTTTTAATTAGTTGTACTTCTGCTGTTGTGTCTGAATATGTTTTATTCTTGTAAACAGTATATTTATCATGTATTTTGCGTGTATTTTCTCATTGTCTTTAATGTGTCCTTTCTGCACAGCACTTTGTAAACTGGTTTTTAAAATGTGCTATAAGAATAAAGGAATTATTACACTGTTGCTAATACTATTATTCAACGCTAGAGCTAAAGCACAAATACACTACAATGCCACTTTTGCACCGAAACACATATTTTTGAGTTTTTCTATATAATTATGCAGTTGAACCTTCAGGTTTGAAATCCCTGGCTGTTTTTAAATTAATGACTTTCATGTATTTATCCATCATCAAGCAAACACAGTATTTTCTCTTCACCTTGCATATAAGTAACTACTGACATATTCTATGACAAATTCTAAGTTGCAAGAGACGTACAACAAAACAATCACTTATTTCCAGCTGATGTTTTTTAAGTTTCATATTTTTTTAGTTTCTATTTTAATACTTGGTTAAAGTCAAATTTGTCCAACACTTCCTTTCCTTCTATCCACTTTCTGCTTGCCTTAACAGCTCAATAAACACTTAATAGTCTCCTGCTGATCTCTTATCTCTTATACTTGACTGCTTTAGCCAGGTTGTTCAATATTATTCTCATTAATGAATTAGTATTTTTCAATAAAGTAAAAGAAGGTCAAATCGATCACAAAGTATAATAAAATCATTGTGTGTGTGTAAGAGACAAAGTGAGCCATCACATTTCAATGGAATAAATTCTAACACTGGGGAACTTTGGGGATATTTTCCCTTTTTTGGTGCTATTAACAAATTATTTTTCTCCTTCAGCAGTTCATGTGGGTTTGTGATTCTGCCACGGCCTCTCCAGAAGCTACAAACAAGGTCTGAAACTTATTATATTATAAATATAACATGAGAGAGTGAGAGTAGGGCAACATTTCTATTCCACTAACTTCCATTACAGGTTTACATTTGGTGAAAGACTAGAGAACTCAGACTCATAACACTTCCTGCAGGAGTATAAACCAGAGTCCCTGTCTCAGTAAAACTGACTAAATGTATAGTGCAATATTGTTTGCATTATTACTCCAAGTAGTTTCTGGTCGTTTTTTGCTCCTGTCACATTTTTTTTCTCACTGTGGGCTCATTTTTTACTGCAACATAAAATCCTGCACCTTTATGGAAGCGACACAGCCGTGAATACAAGTAGAGATGCCTTCAAAAATGCCTTCTGTGCAGTATGACAAAGTTATTATTCCAGAAACCATTTTTAGAAAAAAAAGCGGAATTTCTTTGATTCTTTAAAAAACAAAAAACAAAAAAAAAACAACAACTGCTGAGTCATCAATGACTTCCTAGTTGTGCCAAGGATAATTTTAAAGTGAGACAGTAAAATAAAAAGATGTTAATTATTATAATTTTTATTTTAGATTTGGTTAAGTTTTCCAATAGAACAGCGTCTCACAGATTAAGAGTAATTCAAGGACTGTTGGAAAGTTGAAAATCCAACAATTCTTTCTGTTTTTATAGTTTCTGGCTGATGAAGGGTGTCACTTTGATGATTTTATTTAATTTTTTTAAGATAACATGTTTTCTGTTGAGGTTCGGTGGGTTAAGAGATTTCCAGAATGCTGCATTTACTACTGAAAACAACAGTCATAATTAACTTCATATATGAAATAAGGCCCTAGTGTCTCACTGCATGGTCACAGGAACAGTTGTACATGTGGCAGGAAAGTCAAACTCAGCACAATTGTTGTGTGGTGCTGCCCTCCAGTGGAAGTCTATTATTACTACATATTTCTCTTTGAAATGTGAATAATTTTGAACATTGTTTATTACACATATTATTAAGGATCAAACCAGTGGGTCGCCGGTTCGAGTCCCCGGCCTGGCAAGAGTTTGAGGTGGGAAAGTGAGAGCGACCACTTGTCCCAGTCACCACCACTGTGGGCCCTTGAGCAAGGCCCTTAACCCCTGACTGCTCCCCAGGTGCTGCACCGCGGCAGCCCACTGCTCCTAGTATGTATAGTTAAGGTTAACTTTTTGAATATGGGTCAATGCAGAGAAGGAAGGAACCCAATAAAGATTAGATTAGATGAACATGCTGAGTTTTAAAGTGAAGTCTTTACACAAATCATACTGTTTCAGTTAAAGTGGTGACACAGCAGGGATATTGTGAAGTATAGAAACGACAAATAAGATTAACCGTGCTTCCTTCTAGTCTTGCCTCGGCTTAAGCTCCTTTGGAATTGGAAAACTGAGCGATCGAGAGCTCGTGTTGGGATTTACAGCTGCAGACTGACTAAAGATGAGCTACACAAGAGGAAGGTCGCTGTTCAGGTCCTTTATCCCAGCTTTATCCAGCTGCCTGGATCAATGGGAGATAAAGCCAAGACTGTTAATGACAGATGACCTCCCCGTGGCAGAGGAAAGCACTACCGTTCATACGGCCTGTATTGTGGGGGATAATCTGGAGGAGAGGGGCGGTGTGGGGGGTTTAAACAGTGATAGCAGCTGGTCAATCAACAAGATGGAAGACGTCAATTATCAGGTTCAACTGTGGGATACTTTCAGTCTAGTTCATGAGGGATCATTTTATTTTAAGTGCTATGGATACGGCCTATTATGTTTAACCCTCTGAACCCTAAGCAGTTTCAGAGTGTTTTATTTTTTACTCCTCTCACATTTTTACTGTCTGTGGGCTCATTTTTCACTGAAATATAAAGTCATGCACCTCTATGGAAACAGCAACACCATGGCTAGAAGTAGAGAGAAGACAGAATGTCTGTTATGCAGCATAATAGTTCATTTAAACACCAGACACTAGTGCTCAAACAGTGAAGGACCTAGGATCCCTATTCTGTCTCTATACCTACCAGTGAGGAGTGATTCCTAACACGTATCTGGGGGTCATCAGGTGGAAACCTCCCTTCAACGGTGTTTCTCCTACTTAGTCCCACGACACCTCCAGGAGGCTAGGAGGTGAACTCTGGCGTCCCAGAGTCGCCCCCCCTAGTGCCAGTTCACACTGCTGCTACACAATCCAACCAGCACTGCCTTGTTCAACTGACCCAGGCCTGTTTAGGAGATGCTCCAGGTAGTGACCAGTGCCGATGCTACCATTTAGCTAGCTGCTAACTGCTAATGCTAACTGCTAATTCAACCAACACTGCCACGTTCACCTGACCCAGGCCCGTTTAGGAGATGCTCCAGGTAGTGACCATTTAGCTAGCTGCTAACTGCTAATGCTAACTGCTAATTCAACCAGCACTACCACGTTCAACTGGCCCAGGCCCGTTTAGGAGATGCTCCAGGTAGTGACCAGTGCCGATGCTACCATTTAGCTAAATGCTAATGCTAACTGCTAATTCAAGCAGCACTGCCACGTTCAACTGACCCAGGCCCGTTTAGGAGATGCTCCAGGTAGTGACCAGTGCTGATGCTACCATTTAGCTAACTGCTAACTGCTAATGCTAACTGCTAATTCAACCAGCACTGCCACGTTCAACTGACCCAGGCCCGTTTCGGAGATGCTCCAGGTAGTGACCAGTGCTGATGCTAACATTTAGCTAACTGCTAAATGCTAATGCTAACTGCTAATTCAACTAGCACTGCCACGTTCAACTGACCCAGGCCCGTTTAGGAGATGCTCCAGGTAGTGACCAGTGCTGATGCTACCATTTAGCTAACTGCTAATGCTAACTGCTAACTGCTAAAATACTTCAATACTACTAACAAACAGGTCAAACCTCATAATTCTTTAAAATCCTCACGTTTTTGAAGCTGGAACATGACATATT
>OMNN01074193.1:0-44089 GCA_900302755.1 Chromis chromis | reverse complement strand
TTTTTTTTTTAGTTTGACAGCAGTTTCAGTTATAGTATTGTTTGATATACAGTATGTTTTGAGGGCTGAATATGATAGTCCTTTTTCAGTAAAATTTTGGAAATCCTTAAAGGTAAAGTCAGTACTTCCAGCTCAGTACAGTTTTGTCAAATTCAGTGAGGACGTCCCAACGGCCTGCTAGCTGTCAGTTGTGCGTGCGCTGAGAGAAAATCCGGCGTTGGTACACAACTCTGGCTCTGTAAATGGAAAACAAAGTAAGTAGCTGTCACCGATACACACTATTCCAGCGGGTCCCGTGTACATTCAAACCTGTGCAGGTTCATGTTGGTGAACAGAACAGAGGGAAAGAGGGACAGGGTCTGGCACGTAGCAGAATATCAACAATCCTTCTCCAAAGTCCCAGACTCCACCTATAAAGCTTGGGTACATTTAGTTTGGCCTATGAGGAAGACGAAACAAGTGTCCAAAAAACACAACATTGACTCACAGTTGCCTAATTCTTCCCTGTATTACCAGCTAATTGCTTACTCTGCCATTGGGTGCTGGGCAGTTAGAATTACAAAGTAATAAAAAGCATTGGGTTCATCAGAATTATTTCACTGAAAATAGCTGCCTGCAAAGTGTCTTTGAAGATTCTCAGTCATCCAGGTCATGGTCCCTCCTCGTAGTTTCAGTGGTAGCATCTGGACTTGCTTGAGTTTCTCGAAGACTCACCTCTCATCCAAGAGGCTTCATCAGTTCTAAACTGACTGGTTGGGAGCTCTCGATTGTTATACTCTTCAGGAGCCATTAACACTATTGAAGCTTTTGTCTGCTGGGTGTGTGTTGCCCCTCCCCTCATTATGTGAGTCAATAAGTCCTTCCCTCTCACAATGGGGTTCGTTAGGGCCCTTTGTGGCCAGGTGTGAATGTTTCATAAATGTCACACTATGTTTTTATTAACTATAATGTGTATCCATTGTTATTAAAATATATATTTATTTCTGCAGCTTCAGTATGTAGCCTTTCTCATTCTAAACAATCTACTAGTTCTCACAAAGAGTTATTCTCATGATGCACTATATCCATTCTTTGAAGCCCAGATGCATGACATTATTTTCAGGCATTTTTCGCTGCTCCTTACAGAAATACCATGACATGTTTGGATATACACTTATTCACTTTCCTACTGAGGGTTAGATGAGAAGAACGATGGTCAGCCTTCCCCTGTCCAAAACTAAAACAACTGTCTGCCAGCACCTCTAAATGTTACAGTGTTACAATTTCATTTAGCATTTTCTCCAAAGCGACGTACATCTAAAGCTCAAACATTTTTTGCTTCTTTAATCGGTGCACAAAATCATTTGTACGTCACCAATTTGTGGCTGTAGAAAGAGTTATGTGTGAGACATTTCTATTTTTCATGTTGGAGTCTTGTTGTCACTGTGAGATAGTCAAAACAACCACAGCACTAACTCTAAAAGTGAATAAATGATTACTAGGGCTGCTACTAAAAAGTACTTTTATAGGTCAGTCTGTGGACTGTTTTATTAATTAGTGGATGAATCCAATCCAACAATGACTTTTCCTCTAAAACTGACATTTAATTTAATATATTTAAATTCATTTTATTTTTGAATTTTAAGCTTTATGAGTGTATTTAGCAGCTAT
Source organism: Chromis chromis (assembly GCA_900302755.1). NCBI lineage: Eukaryota > Metazoa > Chordata > Actinopteri > Pomacentridae > Chromis > Chromis chromis. The sequence continues at coordinate 42,439 of OMNN01074193.1, read as the reverse complement.
GAGGACAAATATATATTTAAAAGCTGTCCCTTCTAATGAATACATAACACTTGTCTGGTTTTGCACCTTCTAGAATGTGCATTTTCTCTTCAGGTGCTCGTGCTTTGTGCTGTGCTGCCATCCAAACCTTGTTCAGTTAACAAACCACCTTTTTTCTCTGTATTAATTTGAAGTATTCTCCTGCTTCCATAGCCTTGGGTCTTTGGAAACTTTGACGCTGAACTGAGTCAGACTCACGACACAACAACTGCAAAGTAAAAGACAAAGAAGGTAGAAAAAGTTACAATGTGTTGAAGCATTTCCTTAAAATGTAAAAGCCAAGTTTTGGTTTAAAATATTAATGTCAACACATTTTTAAGCTCAAGTGTTAATCTGTTATTGTTCACTGCAGTGTGAAGTAGCTTATAAATAATGAGAGGCCTCTCTAAAAAGCAAAAGTTAAAGTAGTGTAATATTGTAATTCTGCTGCTAAAACTCTGGACTGTTGTCTTTTACCACAACCATAAGTTTTGGAGGAACTAAAAAATCAATTTTGTTATTTAGGTAACAGAATAGAACAATATAGAATTATATTATTTCCATAGCAGGTTTAATATCAGCATGGCTGTCTGTTGGAGGCCTATGAGTATTAACCCAGACAGTTAATGTCACTGCTAATTATTAGCCAATACCGGCTCTTCTGCCCTTATTAAACTATTTTCAAACTTCATCCACTGAACTTGTCTCGCCAGTTTTCCAGTCCTTCCGCTTGATTATGTGTCCAATTTGTCTACTCTAACTGATTAAGTGGGTTATTTTGTCCATGTAGTTGCACCACAAATGGGACCTGTTGCAGGCACATACATCATTAGAGACGTTGCTGGCGGTGCATTATTCATGTCGTCCAGAACAAAGCCAGAGAAAGTTTGAGGGGGTCTGTAACAAAAGTAATTAAGAAGTGTGAAAAGACACTTTTCATTATAGAGCCGGTGAGTGTGGCAGCCCCTGAGATGATGAAACATTTTCCCAGCAGTTAATTGAAACCACAGCGTTTACCTTTAGATTGGAAAAAGGTCATGGGAGGGAAAGAAGGAGGGAGAGAGAAGGTGTGATGACTGCAACTGTACAGATCTGGCTTCCTTATATCGAGGAGCGAAGGGAAACAAACTGGTGGCAGAGGTTTCCTCTGAACGGAAGCGGAGGTTCAGAGAATACAGGAACAGTTGTTGGCCATCCTGTGAGACACACTGTCTCAAATTAATTAGCTTTTACGTTCATCGCAGCCTTCATCTCTTCCCCTGTTATCTGCTCTCTCTTACACTTGCTCTCTGTACTGTATTGTCAGAACCGTGTTATGATGCAGGAGAGTGAAATGCACCTCGCCTCTTCCCTGAGCATGCGGGTGTGTTTTCAATGAGCTGCAGTAGCCAAAGTGAATGACTACTATGTGTCCAGCGAATCTAAGGCAGGGATTATTTGACTTTGACAGATGAGGAAGGCAGGCTTTGGCCTTCACAGACATACTTACAAACAGCTCAGCATGTCAAAGCTGTTTCAGATGATTTAAGGTTGCTTTACTTGATGTCAATTGTAAAGTAGCTCTTTTGCACATACCTCTAGGTTCAGGCACACATTTAATTAGTGAGGTCAGGCTGCACTCTAATGCAATGAGTATTAACAAAGTTTTGATCATGCGTCAGTACAGTTTATCTTATCCATCTTAACATTTTTTGGCTGAAAAATAAGAAAAAGTCCAAAAAACGACAAAGGTGTGCAACCGCTTAGTGAGAATAGGACCCCAAAATATGGAATACAAAACAAGCATCTTGTTTTCTTGTCTAGCTCATGTGCAGACAGCACACATTTGAGCAGCATACTAATGTTCACATATGTGTCTCTGCAGACCTTTGTGGACAGATGAAGGGTTTTATCTCATCTGAACACGTCGATACAGCCACCTTGAATTGTCAGTCTGCCCCCATGCTACCAGCTACTGTAGGAGTTATAATGTTTGGCTCTCCAGCATGCTAACATTAGCAAATCGGCACTGAGGCACTGAAGCTGATGGAAATATTATTAATTTTGTAGGTGTTTGGTCGTATGCTAAAATACCGGATGTATAAAAACCTTAGTGACACACTAGATGAACAGTCAGGGGATCATCAAAATCATTACAGTTAATCTTGGGTGCATCAAGGCTCCAGACTGTAACCATTTTTGCGTGTGTCTGAATTTCACACGGTCGCATTGTGTGAGTGCATTATGATCATTAGGCTGTTTAGGTGTCCCTCAGCGACTGCACTAACCATTGTGACTGATAGTGATACTTTTTCTTCTTCCCTCACTGCTTGATGCGTGAAACGGTCCATTCAGCTTTTACCGTGTTCCAAAGATAATGCTATAGCTGATTATTTCTAAAAGCCAAATGAGGAGACGAGAGAGAGAGAGGCGGCTGGCAGGAGGATACCAAATCATGTGCTGGTGCGACCAAAGGAGTAAGTTGGTAGCAACAGTGCTACCAGTGTAAGAGTTCAGCTAGAGCCCTGGGCATGTTTGCATCCAACCTGTAGCTGTTGAAAATGTTTACTAAAACCATTAAAAGTCAATCCAATGGTGGGACATGACAAAAAGTCACAAGAACACCAAAGTCAGTAGGATTCATTGTCTGTGAACCATCTGTGCAAAATGTCATGGCAATTCTATCTAACAGTTGTCGACATGTTTGCTGTGTGGCTGACATGGCTGATATAACAGATGTAAATTGTGACTAAGATGGTCCCTTTCTTGTCACACTAAGTTCATATAACCTTTATGAAGTGTTATAGTGATTTTAATCTAAAGTATGCATACATTATCAACTCAAAAAACCCGCATGAGCTAAACCCTGATCACCTTTTAGCTCTAGGCAGCACACTCACTACTGGTATATTTTTCTGTGAAGAAATAATTGGGAACTTTCACTATTTCTTCTGGCAGAGCTTGTTCCCAGCATAATGAATGTTTTTGTCAAACTGCTTATAGTTTCCAGTGAGGCAGTCTGATCCCACCTGCATTAGGTAGAGCTAATTAGTCATACCTGACAATGAGGGCAATCTGACTTCGCAATAAAGGCATTGTGTTTGAAAAGCCACAGTATTTTCTAGGGGTCTAAAAAAAATGTAACAGTATGCTATGGAACTTGTTCTTGGAGTCATGATTCAGTATGGCTTAGGGGAAAAAAGCATAGCATAGCATTGCTTTATTTATTTATTTATTTTCAAAAATGTTAATATTCAAAAGTGCCTTGCAAAAGTGCCACATTTCTTAGTCTAACAGTGAAGGCACTCAATTGCTGCATACTGTCAAGAACAAAAGACTGATCTGTTTACACTTAAGCATAAAATATATCCAATAGAAAATATTCATTCTGACTAGTAGAAAATATTCTTAATTACTCTTAATTGAACCATTAAAGCTAGCAGTGCTGTCGCAGCTGTAAAAACTCCACAAAGTAACACTGCCTTTCTCTTTTGTCAACAAAGGGCACAGCCATCTTTGTAGAAAAACTCTTTATTGGAATTGCCACCGGACAAAAGCAACTGGGGGCTTGGTATTTACACTCAGTGCAAGTTCCACATTGTGGTTGGTTGATTGAATCGTACAGTGTGAGCAGAGAAGTTGCAGATTCGGGCCACGGGGGAGGGCTGATTAAAAGTCAAACTCGACATGTAGAATAAGTTAACACATTGTGCAAGACCCTACTCTGATGAAAATCATTGTATTTGTATGTACTTTATATGCCAGAAGACAGATCATGAATGAAACAAGCAGTCATCCCCATAGCTGTTCATTTCTACCTGGAAACTGCAGTGCAGACATGACAGTATCAAAAACATAGACTTCTGGGGTTTCATGTGAAACAAACTAAAGGAACCAATCCTGTCAGTTTGCAGGGCTGGTTTTTTGCATATCATTATTCTTCTGCAGAATCGGTTTCCAGGTCGAGCATGTATGACTGAATCACTCCAATATTACAACTAGCTATTGTGTAGCATAGAGTAGTTCTACAGTGTCTGACCAGAGTTGTAAGTGAGCAGGTGTGCTGAGCTGCATGGAGGTGGGAGGGGTCAATGGAGAGAAAGGCAGGGACTTGAAGAGGGAACGGCAGTTTAGAGTTGAATCTAAGCTATTTTAGGGAATTAAGGGATTATTTTAATGGGAAAAAATAAATATGTAGCTGTAATATGTAACTTTGATATATAGAAATTAGTTTTTTAACCAATGACCTGAGAGGGACTTTAAAACTGGCACGGTGTCTGCCCAGCTCTCAGGGCTAGTCCTGCTAGCCCGCAATAGTTGTTGAGTAACAAGTGATGCACTGCCAAACTTTTCCGGGTGGAGCTTGTGCTCCAGAATATTCATGCAGCGGTGCAAGTATGTCGACAAAAATAGACTTTCAACAGTAATTGCTCATATGATGTGCCAAACTGAGGCAATTTCATACTGAACCAAACATTGCATACCAAATGGTTTGGGACAAATACACACCCCTGTTGTCTTCCATGTTTGCACTTTTGCTCCTTCTGTTTCTCTTTCTATCCTGCTTACTAATTGTCATTTCTCTTGCTCTCTGCCACCTCGGTGTGCTTTCCATCCCAGGGAGATTTATTGTGCTTCTCTCGCCTCACAAACACACATTGAGCAATTGAGAAAACAGCAGTGTTTACCAAGACGACAACTGTGTAACGCATCTCCCTGCTTTGTCTTGCAAGCCAAGCATTTAATTTGTGAAGAGGTCTTAGCATTGACAAACAACGCTGTGGCGCGAGCAGTGGTTTATTGCATTGTATAACCTTCTTTGATATCAATCCACTGGAGATCTCTATTTGTAGTATAATGAACACTGACGGTTTTGCTGTCGGAGTCATCTCTCTCTCTCTGATGCATCTCAGCTCTTGAAGTCTGAAAAGTCAGGGGCTCAATTGAGTTAAGGAAAACGGAGCTCCACTTTCATTGTTTTTCTCTGCTGTTGTCACCCCGCATAGAGGAGAAATGTTTCACTTAATGGCTCTGTGGCATGAATCTGATTCTTCTAATCCTCCCTGCTATATCTCTATGGCTTACAAGCGGCAGTGAGAAAAAGCGATAGTCTTGCCCAAAGGCTCGATGAACGCCCCGATGCAGCGAGCAAATATGTTCAACCAGATCCATTTTTCAAGATAAAGCATCTTTGCGTCATTATGCTGGTGCCAAGTCTGCTTCAGAGTAGTACAATTCCATTGGGAGAGAAAGTTTGGCCTGTTCTGCTTCTACTTTACACCCAAAGTTAAAGCAGAATGTCATGAATAATTTATTCTACATCCCAAATTCCAAGCAGCCGTATGACATACTGTAGCAGCTCCCCGTTTTCTTTCCTGTGGAATTTGACACCCAGATACTGAACGCTGACTCCTGGCCTCGTTGACTTCTCGCTAGCTCACAACCTGTTGACCACTGCAGTGAATCACTTGCCCTTTTGTTCAGAACAAACACACTACTCAGTTGCCCTGGTTGCCTCCCTCCTTCACCTCCTAGTCCTTATTTCCTGCCGTCACATTTTGCAGCGAGGTGAGACCCCAAATCATGTTGGCTGCCTCACGAACTGTCTCACCCAGACACACAGATGGAATGTCACATGCACATTCACACATGCTTTCTCACTCTCAGTTTCTCTGCTATCTTGACACATAGCATCCACTCCACACAGTGTTGGTTCCAGACTGTCTGGCACCTTATATCACTCTCTGTCACTCTGTAGCGTCTGTCGTTACAATTCCCGCAGCATTACACCTTCCTTATGGCAAATATACAGTGTGTTATTTCCTTTTTATACTGGATGTTGTCGTGTCCAAAGGGAAGTCTATCCGGCTGTAAGAAAAGGACGCTAACGCATCACGACGTGTGATGAGTGATTAACTGATTTGATTTCTGTTCCCTTGCTGCTATCACTGTCAAATGAGGCGAAGGTAAAGGGGTAACAAACACACAGAACCTTAAAAAACTCTCCTGAGACTTTCTAGTTAAATGACTGCTAAATAGATATAAACAAATCCAACCAAAATATAAGACATAATCATGCTCCTCAAGCATTTCCATCCAGGTTGTGTTTGTTAACAGTTGCCTTAACTCAACAACTTTGGAAAAGTGGAGGCAGAAAATGCTTCTTATTAAAAGCACAGATCTTACAGCACATCGCCCCCTTTTACACTTTGGACTTCATACGGCTTGAGTGGATTGGATAGCTATCTCATATCAAAAAAAGTGAGGAGGAAAAGTAGGAAAAAAAACATTAAAGACATACTGAAATCAAACAGTTGAGATTCATTCTAGCCAGGTGCTGAGAAGGTGTGAATCCATCCAACAGATTTTATAATCAGGTTGCATCAGAGACATAAGGAGAAACTTCACAGATATTCTTGTCTTTCAGCTTAGTCACAGACTACAAGATGATATAAAGATTACTGTGCCAGAGGGAGCCGTCAGGGAGCAGTGCACCACCTCATATGATCTCATGGGGAAGCAGATGGAAACAAAATGGAGACTGTGGTGCAACTCTTTGTAACTCTCTCTCTCTCTCTCTCTACTTTTAGCCATGGTTGTGCTGTTTCGATAGAGGTGCAGGACTTTTATATTGCCACTAGAAATGAGCCCAAAGTGAGTAAAAATTGTGACAGAAGCAAAAAATCACCCAGAAAGTGCTTGGGGTTCAGAGGGTTAAGGCTGGATCTGTAAACCTCTCACATTACCAAATAACCTTGGCCAAACATCCGTTCATACCGAGGTCCCAGGCCAGATTTCTGTTACGTTTGTCAGGAAGAGTAAGTAGTCTTAGTCCAGCATGAGTGATATTAACTGTCAGTAAGCAGCCTGTGAAAGTAGCTACTTGCAGGGTCAGGTCCCAGGGGTGATTATAGCTAAAATTATACTAACATTAAACAGAAACTAGCAATCTTCTCCCCTGTTAAATTACAGTGTCAGGAAATGTTGCATAGTGTCACTTTTGATCTCTGACCACTGCAACCAGTGACAAAGGGGGACACCATGCCCTCTGTATTTGTGTTACTTCAACCACAATCAGGGCCATAGACTGTATGTAATAAGGAGACATAACGGCAGTAACGTCATCCATTGGCTTATGAAATACCGTTTTAAAGCCTTGAGTTTGGAATTTGGCCGTCGCCATTGTCGTCATCACAGTCTATTGAAACTGGATGTTACAAATGGGAGATGGGTCTGACTGAGAGCTGAGAAAACTATGCTCGGTGATATGGTGGCAATCTGTTGATCACAGGGTAACCCCTCCCTAAAGCATACCATAGTAGACAATAGGCATGCTTTATTGTCTATTTTACTCTAAATGGAATAATAATTCACAAATCATGCTATATTGAAGGAGACTTCAAACTAGCAGTTGAGACCATAAACTCATTAGCACAATGTTTACTGAGGTAACAAATCAAGATCGATCTTATAGACTTCTATACAGTTAGACTTTTATTTTGGCAACCAGCGCAGTCGCCCTCTGCTGGCTGCTAAAAAGAATGTAGGTTTAAGGAACTTGGAGTAAGTTTTCAGACCCAAAGGCGTGTTTTAGATGCAGTTTTTCGTTAGGGCCCACCCTGATCAGCTTACCAGACAGTTAGTTGCAGTCAAATCTGACTAACAGAGCACGTTATGTGGGTATGTATAACCAGATGTGTAGTAAGTTACGACTAAATATCACCTTGATACCAGACACTTAAAATGTCAGGTGTAAACGGGATCTTTACTGTATCTTTCATTATGCTACAGTTAAGGTCTAAGATTGTGACAGTACCTGAGATATTTTGGGAACACGCCATATCAGCAGATACATGCATGTAGTTGTCTGTAAGTATGACACGGTGTGTTTAACTGTGGTCCAACACGTTGAAAGCTTGCCCCAGATGCTAATTGTTCCAGAGATTAAATCTGAATCCCGCTCTGCCACACCAGCTGTTGGGAGTGCCACCATCCTCTGTGACCACTCAGCTACCCACAGCTAACTTAACACTCCTCTCTGCCAGTCACTTTCTTGCCTTTTGTTGTTGATAATAAAACTAAGCATAACACAGAAAAAGGGGTAATTATGTGAATAGCCAGCGGCTTGCAGCTGACATTTTAGCTAATGCAAGTCCCCCTCCAACCCTCCACCCTCCTCTCATGAGCATGCAGCCAGTGATGAAAAGGAGTGATAATAAGCCAAGGAATAAAAAGCAAATGAGGGGAGCAAGAGGTTTGTATAAGTGGGACCACCTTTTGTTTTTGCTGGAAATACAAAGAGGTGTGCATAATAACGGTATTCCTATGAGGTCTCATGGAGAGTGGCTGCTCTACACATCATTAGTGGAGTGGAGTCCTTGCAGATTAGTATGTGTTTGTGTGTGTTGATGCATGGCAGCATTTATCCACCTGTGTTCGGCAAAGGATAGTGGGGCGCCTCTAATTCCCAGCACTTCCTCTGTGGCAGTGCATAAACTTAACAGCGATTCCACCCACTAAAGCAGCAGTGATCAACCACTTCTGAAGTTCTTTAAACTTTCCATACCCTCCAAAAACTCTGTGCCCCCTGCCTCCTCCTACGAGGCTCAGTGGGATTCTATAAAAGTGCCGGGAATTCACAGTAGCCGGCAACATCAGGCTCTTCAGATGATTAACCATGTCATTCGCCTCCCCCATCTCCCCAAACCTGAGCAGTTGGAGCAAAGTGATAATTATGAGACAAGAACGATTCCAGGGAAGTAGGAGGGAAACGTTGTGAGACTTACTTGCCAATTGGAGCCTTTGTTTGGCCCCGTTTGAGGCACAAGAGCGCTGCTTCCTGTTTCTGCGAGAGACGCTTTAATCTAATTAAAAGCAGATTAATGGCGTGCTGACTGCCATCGCTGGAGCTACAACAGAGGCTTAGTGAAGAGGAAAACACCCCCCCATCCAGATTTTGCCACTGTCCTGTTAGTAGTAAACAGTAAATGAAATATCGGTTGTAAACAGTCTGGACTGTTGTAAACAGGAGTGCCTAAATGCACCCTAAGGACTGCTGTCCTCGTGCACAGTCGAAGGACAGGGTCAAAAGGAGCAGAGGGGAGTTCAGCACTGGCAGGCATCCAATCTAACTGTCCCTCCACTGAGGTTTTACTCAGCGGATAAAATCCATCAGAGTTAAAGCGATGTTTCAGATTACGTTTTAAGCATTTAAATGGCACTTTTATCCGAAGCAACATAAAATTTGTGCTCTCCTTGCAAACAAGTAAGCAGAAGAGTGGAAAGGCCAAGGTTCCAGTGCTTTAACAATATTCCCATGACTACACAACAGCCATGAAAGAGTTGAGTAGAAGAAAGGGAAGTATAAACAGTCTAAGGAGAAAGATGTAAGCGTCTATTTGTGTAAGAGAGCGAGAAGAGTGGGTGGGAAGAGGGCGACATGAAACGCTATTTGGTTGGGGAGTTTTTTCGGCATCCACAGCCAATCTGTTTGACTGGTTTATAATCACGAGCATTTTGAATTTTAATGCGCGTTTGATTCGACGATGGGTTCGTTTAAGCCGGCGGGGGCAACTCATCTCATCCTCACTGCCTTTCATTTGACTCTTATAAGCACACAGAAGCCCATACAAATCCTAATTCATACAGCTGTCCACAAACACAGTCACTACAGCTCATTTAGGCACACAAATGCTCCGTCAAACTCTGCCTCTCTCGCACGCACACGTAAAGGACAATGCACTGTGTCCTTGACGCTGAGGGTGGTATTAAATGGCTATTAGAGGTGGTGTTGTTTGTCAGGGTGTTGCAGGGAGAATATTACCTGAGAAAATTGACCACAGCATAAGCTATGTGTGTGCGCTGGCGAGCCTGAGGGGAACGTTAAATGAGAGATGGGTGCTGACACCGACCCAGACACAGGAAATCCCTCCACTGTCAAACACCATCACAGCCGTCATCACGCATTGCAGATGCAGAGTCTATCCAGAGATACGGGGTGAACCTGTTTAAAGGCTCCTGGTCAGCCTGTGGTGGACCAGCGGGGAGGAGTTCAGGTTCACTGTTTGGTGTGAAATAAAGGTGAAATACAGCTAAGACTAAACCACCAACGTGTGCATTCACTTATATCTTTCTTTGTTTTTATTGAATTCTGTCTTTGTAAGTGATACACTGTTCATGAAGGCAATATTTCACATGCAACTTCACATTGCACACAGTATATGGTTTGGTTTAGCAAAGCACTGAACTAGGGGTGTCATGATATACTGGTACTGACGAAAAACATGACACCTAAAAAATGAAATATTGAGCTTATGTTAATACCATACGTGATAATACTGCACCATCCTACACCCATATTTTAAGCTGTTTTCTTTCTTTTTTTTAAGATTCTGGCCTTTTGTCAGTCAGTTTATGACTTCACTGATGAACCCTCCCTAGTTACTGTTGGTCTACCTGACCCTTCTTGCACACCACATAGCAATACAACAATAACAGAGAAGAGTTACAGCTCAAAAATCATAATTGTTTTTGAAGTAATGGGTTATCAGTGTTAGACAATAACAAGCCTCTCATTTCTAGCTGGCTCGATTTTATTTTAATGGCAGGAAATGGCCACTATGGCTGTTGGATTTCATCAACTACAGTTTACTAGCTTATTGAGTTAACATTCACCTGATGAGCTGGTTGAAAACTCTGTCTCAAGCTGACTTTTGATTAACTGATAGATTCCATATGACTCCTTTTAGAATGGGATTTTTATTTTATTTTTTTTACATCAATCAACCACAACATTAAACCACCTGCCTAATATTGTGTTGGTCCCCTTCGAGTCGCCTGTGGTGTGTCGCACCAAGATGTTGGCAGTGGATCCTTTGGGTCCTGTGGGTTGCAGCATGGGGCGTCCATGGGTTCTCCTTGTTCCAGTGCATGCCATGGACACTCCAATGGATTGGTATCTGGGGAGTTTTGAGGCCAGATTAATGTCTTAGCCTCATGGTCATGTTCTTTAGGCTGTTTCTGAGCCGTTTTCCAGTGTTATGGGACATATTGTCTTGCTGGTGTCGGGGAGTGCCGTTGTTGTGGGAGGTGTGCTTGATCTGGAGCAGTGTTTAGGTGGGTGGTATGTGTCAAAGTAACATCCAGGACTCAAGGTTTCCCAGCAGAACATTGCATTGCAACAAGCAAGTCATTGTTATTCGCTTCATCCGTCAGTGGTTTTAACATTGTGGCTGATTGCTGTATAAACTGCATGCTTGCTGTAAGCATTATACCAAACTGAAAGAATGAGGCTAAAAAAAAGTTGCATGTCCCAAGCAAAATATCTGCATCCTCATCTGCTGAGGATTACTATGAAAGATGTGGAAATAAAAAAAATACGGACTAATGTAGTTAGTTAACGATGTGCTCCTTGGCTTCAGAGCATTTCTAATTAGGTTGGTTAGTTAGGTGGACTGTTGCTGATGCAACAGGATGTAGTTTCCTTTTCAGGAGAGAAACACACAGGTCAGTCCATTTGTAAAGATAAGACCGCACCTTCAGAGTAGTATTTTTGCTCTTATTAGTTGCCCATACACATCACTTTAGCATCAAATATCTGTTCCATTTATTAGGTGTGTTGAGGTTTGTATTTATTGACATCAAATACTGACAACTGGTATTACTGGCTTTAATGCAACAACGACATTAGCACAGCTCTGCCTTATTCCTCTCCATCACCCAGACTGCAGGCTCAGGCCCAGATCAGCCCACACACACCCCTTTCTCCACATCTGCTACAGTCCTCGGCCTCTATCTTCAGTCCTCGTTCCAGTCACTGCCATATCTCTATTAACCCCCCTCCCCACACACACCAGCAGTCCATGGGATTATCTAGGCTTATTCCCGAAGGCTGGACACCCAAACTCCAAACCCCCACCCCAAACTGCAGAGTACATGTTTGAGCTTGTGCTGCAGTGCATCAGTTTTTCTCATGGTAGATTGTAGATGGCTTTTTTTCCTTTGTATTACTGTCTTGTTGCTCTGTAATGATCCATGCATCTCTGCGGACTATTTACCAGACAGCTGTCCCATCCACCATGCAACATTTATAGCTTAAATCCACTCAGTTGTTTCTCTCTCCAACCTTCTCCTCTATAATCCTTATACTTTTTCTTTCCCTCTCTCCCGCCCACTATATTCTTTCTTCCCTCCCTGCTTCCTGGTCACCTGCTTTTCTTTTCTCTCCATTCTCGCCCCTTTTCACAGCCTTACTTTGTCCACTCTTTTGCCTTTACTCTCTTTCCTACCACCCCACCCCCATCCTTCTCTCCATTACCTCTCTCTTTCCCCATGTTCTCCCCCTTCATCCTTTTCCTTCCCTCCTCACTTCTGTTGATGCACAATTTCCCTGTGTAATCCCTGTCAGATGTAGAGAGGTGTAGCATGTTGGGAATTGACTGTTAGGTTGAAATTGTGGTGAAAGCACGACACCGCCCTGACAACTTAAGCTTGTATTTCAGACTTTCCGGCTCAGGTGAGCACCCAAGACTGTCTAACAGGAAATAGGAAACATTGTCCGGCCACCCCCATCTTTTCTCAGTGGGATCTCCCTCCTTCTATCTTGCGTTATCTTACTATATCTCTTTCTCTCCCTATCTATTTCCTCCCCTCTATCTCTCTCTCTCTGGCAGCTTCTCGCTGTTGCCTGAGTTTTTAGTTTCATTTGTGTCTGGGTGAGGACGTGACTTGCCTGGGTAAGGAGAGCAGCCACTCAAGGTGACGCTGAGACACACTCCACTCTCAGAAACGCGCTCACACAATCTCAGTCACATACACTAAACCACTCAAAAGCTCATACACATGCCTCTGCTCTCTGAAACACTTGAGCATCTAACTGAGCTGTCAAACTTAAACTTACATTGGCCATGAGCAAAGCGTAGCCATGAATTTTAGCTCTCGGTTCAGCCTTTTGACCAGTTGCTGTGGAATTGGAGGTGAGGCTTAGCGATATATGAAACTACTCCAGTTGCCAATTCGGCTTTCCAGTCCCCTACCTTCAGCACATTACCTCTGAATGAAGCGCATCTCCTAAACGACCAAGTTGCTGTGTTATGTTACATGCAGATTGAAAAGCAGTGTATTCCTTTTTGACTTGTTTTGCAGTTTCTGGCCCAACTGTCTCAAATGAACATTGAATGAGCAGATTTGTTAGTAGTGATGGAGGGGGGGGGGGGTTTCCATGGCAACCCGAGTACTACCATTGTGTTTCCTTTCATTTCTACATCTTGTCTAGATCAGTAGGTAGAGCAGTTTTGTGCATGTGTGCTACATTTTGTGTTTGTGGCGGAGATGCGGGAGGTGATGAGGGAGGCAGAAGAGAGGAATGGAACAGTAAAGAGAAAGAGACAGAGGGATAGAAAATAAATGTGCTCAACAGAGCAGCAGCCTACTCTGTGTCTTTTCTCCATTTGTAGTCAGCCTAATAGCATCGTCCCGACATGCATCTGCAGTGTGTTCATGGTAGCCTGGCTTTTCTCCAGCAGCTTCAGCTCACAGTGTCAACAGGCGACCAATAGAAGACAGGCTGTAAAGCTGCACATCAACTCACATCAACTGGGATGGAAGGAAGCAATGGCAAAGGCTTCCAGGTTTAAGACTTGCTATGGTTCATGTCATATGGCACCTCAAGATGACAGCTGTCAGTCTTGTACCCATTCATGTGACAGCTTTATTAATATGTTAGCAGACTGCAGTCAAACTATCCATCTCTCACTGACATGCTTTTAAAATGTTTTTTTCAGTGTCCCGCTGTCTTTCTCAGGGAACTGGATGAATGTCATTTAAATGTGGGTTTTAAATAAGGGATAATACCTGACTTGTTACTGCTAATCATTGTAATAGATGACTATAAAACATGTAAAGTGGAGGGTGGTACCTCTGTTTGTTGGTGTTGATCAGCTAATTCTTTATTTATTTACCTAGTAGCAACAGTTGGTTGTTGGTAGTTTTTTCACAGGCAGCACAAGCACCAAACTGCTTAGCTAAGCCTCACTGCTGCTATTTTAACCTGGAGTTTAATACTGTCACATCAATTTAGAACTGCAATCGAAAACGTACATCTCAGTGTCTGCTCATACTCTCCACTTACTAAAAGTTAATCCACACCTTTCACCCTGTCAGAACGTGGAACTTTCAACCGCCAAAGAATAAACTGCTTTCATCCCTTTATAGCAATGCCAGTTAATCAAATCTGAGTCGGATCCAACCTCAGGTGTCACCGTGCTTCTTTCTACATTGGAGATTACAACTGTCCTAGGCCAGCATTATACTATCCATGCCTGCGAGTACACAAGGGCCTGTGAGGGTTCGTCACAAGAATGAAATTTCATGTCCATGCTGCGACTATGCTACAAGAGCGACAGAGCACATGTTTGGTGATAGCATCTGTGCACAGAATATGTAAATACAACCTTCTGCATGTGTATAAAAGTCCTTCAAGCAAACTCCAGCAGACTAGAAAAGTAGTGTAATAGCCAAGACTTTGGGGCAGTGGTGGCCTAGTGGTTTGTGAAGCGACCTTGTAACCGGTGGGTCGCCGGTTCGTGTGAGAGTGAGAGCCACCACTGTGGGCCCTTGAGCAAGGCCCTTAACCCCTGACTGCTCCCCAGGCGCTGCACTGCAGCCGCCCACTGCTCCTAGTATGTATAGTTAAGGTTAACTTTGAATAGGATGGGTCAAATGCAGAGAAGGAATTTCCCCAAGGGGATCAATAAAGGTTAGATTATTATTACTATTATTATTATTATTAATAAGACTATGTGTCCATGGTGTCCGCAGCTGTCTGTATGTGCATCCAAAACGGATTGTAATCAGGGCTTTACTGTTCTATCGTTTTGGATCAAAAATAGACCGAAGTTGGCAGCTCCTATAAGATAGAAAAATACCCATTTAGGTATGTCTAAAGTAATAGTATCCTACCAGCTCATAAAACACAATTAAATGTTGCAAGGTAATTTAAGCACTGAATTGGAATGAGTCATCTCGTGCTAAAACTTGCTTGTCCTATGTGGGCTGAAAATGTACATGGTATTTAGCACCCTGAGAATGGACTTTTATATGAGGCGTCTTTGTTTGTTGTGTGTTCTGTATTATTTGGCTCCAAGGTAGGTGTAGAGGAGCTTTTAGAAAAACTTAATTTATTCTAACTAATAATGAATGTTGACACAGATGTGTTAATGTGATTTTTAAATCAAAAACCTATTACAGTAGCTCACATTAATGTGAATATGGCATAACAGTGATTCAGTCATCAACACTGTGATGTGGTGCTAATTGTGACAATCAAGCCAGTGAGATACACACTTATTTCGTACTGTCATGTGAGTATTGTTAGGCTACAGTGTACTTGGTTGGTTACACTCCTGTATTCAGGTGCTGTCACAAATATCACAATTCTGGGTGGAGTGCTCAGGAAAAAATACAGCTTGAATTGGAGAATGGAGTTTATTTTTCCCCCAGTCCATTTTGTGATAATTTCCAAATAAAAGCACCGGAATGGATGACATGCAACTTTTACGGGTGCCAAACATGGAAGTATCAGCAGTTGTTTACAGCAGTAAACAGAGAGAGAGCTCGGATCTCTTAAGTGCCCTGTGTTTGTGCGACAGACGATGTGTGCTATCTGACAACTATGTCTAAACGTTAAGCGATATTAAATTTGAAAGCCATTTGTTCAATAGGAACTTGTTATGAGAGGCTGTTTCATACTCCACACAACTGGAGAAGTGACATATCTTGTCAATATGTTTTTCATCCGAGGGGAAATAACATCTCTACCTGACAGAGACTCTAATATAACTAGCACCTCCACCTCAGGCCCTAAAACACTATTACATTAACGGGAGGGACACTGGAAACAAACAACCGTTGCATTACCGCCGCTGATCCACTGAGAGACCGGATAGCTGCAAGGCACATTCTTGGGTGAGCCACAGAAAACCTAATACAGCTATGGCTCAAGAGTGAGAAAGCCACTGGCTCTGTTTGTGTCCAGAGTTCAGGGGTTGAAACCAGACAGATGGAGCGCTGGTTAAAAGAACCCTTGGACGTTTCAGACAGTGTGGTGTCACTTCGTCTGTGCATTTTTTTCTGCCGGTGTTGATGTGTCCTCTCTGGACAAAAAGCCCTCAGCAGGACTTTGCTGGCCTATCAGCACAGGAAAGAGCATGTACTCCCTTGTCAGAGCAGGAGCAGCTTGCTGCAAAGAGTCTTATTGTGCTAAATGGTAGGAAACAAGCTTTCATGGACCAGACTTTTGGTAGTGCTGGAACAGGACCCCTGCCGAGACGTGGCAAAGATGGAGGAAGACAGTGACAGAGAGGTCTGTGCTCCACATTTGCCTTTTGCCTTTAGCAATATCTTTCCCTTTTAGTTCACTTTGTCTCTGTCCTCGACTCCCTCTCCCCTCTTTTTAACCAACCCATCACACCAGGACATCTTTGTGGCCCAAAACTGATGGGGAGCTGTCCAAGAGATGGGCCAATTGCCACCTTCTGCCTCTCTTTGTCAACATCCAACAAACTAAGGCCAACCACCATGTGGGTATGCTAATGTGCGCTGCCCTGGGGCTGCCCATAGAGATGCCAATCTGCTGCAGAGGCCAACTGGCTACAAGATTAGAAAATGAAGCTTTGACTCCTGGACCCTGTCAGTCTGAAGGGGTGACTGAAGGGTGAACAGCCTTTGCAGACCGGCAGTACACTCAGTTTTGGCTCCCCTCGGCTCCAGGTCTGTCGGGAGAGCTGTAGATAGAGTAGGAATGCAGCCCTCCATCACATGTTCTCCCTCCGGTTTCGGATGACGACCCTTGCATGTTTTAAATCAGTTGAACCAGGCATGGGTCAAATAGTATTTGCAAAAGAGTGTTTGTTTTCAATGTAATCTACGTGGAGGAGCAGATTTTCACAGTGGTTCACCGCAACAGAAATTACACCAGAGAGAGCAGTGGGGAGAGAATTTAAAAGTCAATTGTGTGTACTTTTGTGTATTTTATCCTCGGCATTAACATGCAACTCATATCAGGGCCTAATTACATTCACACCTGACATTAAGATGCATCTTCAGCATACAAATGGAATTCAAATTTCTAATTCCCTAACTCCTATTCAGATTTCAGCACATTCCATCTCCTCTAGTAATACTTTAGCTTTAGAAGAGACAGCAAACATCTATTGTACCCATCCCCAAGGATACTGCTTTCTATTCCTACCAACGAGGTTTCTTTCTAAACTGTTATATTTGCATGCATTCCTCAACTGAAGCACTTGGTAAAAACTTGCACCTTCATATTTACCCACAATGAATAAAACAGACAGTAGTGATGAAAAAGGTCACATCTTGATCGATTTGTGGTATTTTTTTTGACCTTCTGACCTTCATCAGAGCCATGTTAAGTCCTCCCTATGTAATGTAAGTTATGTACATTAGAAACATAGGCCTGCTGAACCTATCCAAAGCTGCGCTGAATGTATTTACGCATGGATTACATACACTACGGCCTCTCCAATTCTAATTACCCATGATGTATTGAAAAACTGGCACTGGTCTGTAAACTCTATCCATCTGGTACTCCTCCAAGCATCATAAACAACAACAACAACAACAACAGAACTGGCAGTATGTGACTAAACACTATATGACTCCGAGCAGAACTGTTGAAGGAGGCTCGAGCATCCATGAACCCTGCCAATTTACGAGTTTTGTTTATGTGCCTCCATCGCTCACCTTTGGGTTTTTAATGAACCCGAGTGAGTCACGGCCATTATTGCATCGGTGGCATGCTACTTTTAATGATGTGCCGCTGTAGCCATCGCTGCGCTTAGGCTCTGCCCTGTGAAAGTCTTCATTAGCACTACAGCACTGTCCCATGTGCCTGCATGGACTTACATAAAGGCAGTCTTACGTAAAAAGAGGGCTGGCGGGGTTAAATGTGCATGAGTTTCAGATGTGGAATGAGACCGGAGACTCCAAGACTTGAGGCTTCCCCACTGGAATGGTCTCATTTATTTATGCGGCGTTCTCACAGGGGGAGAATGTGACCCTGTGGCCAGCACTGCTCTCTATGCATTTCTCCTTCTACGTTTTCGACTACTCTGTCTTCCATATCTTTCTCTGACACTCACCTGGAGAGACTTAACAATGAGAGTAAAAAGCTCCTTCTCCTATAACTGTTATAGGAAAATCATTCACTGTGTTAGATAGGAGGGACTTTTTTTTATTTCTGCTGTTTTCTATTTTTCCATCTGTCACTTTCTTTGTCTTCTTCCATCTCTCCACTCTTTCCATGGCACTGTAAACTCCTCTATGAGTTGTAAGAAGTGATCGCCATCTTCGTCCCCCCCTGTTTGGATGGAAGTGCCCTGTGCTGAGTGTTCTGGAAATGGAGCAGTAAATAAATGGAGCGCTTGTGTAGATGCGGGAAGAGACCCTGTACACGATGTAGGCAGACAGGATCGATGAACATCACTTTTTGACATGCCCGGGCCAGGCCTTGGTGTGTTTGTGGACATGTTTGTGTGTTTGGAGGTGTTTGCAGAGGTATGTATCCAGTTCTGCCTGAATGCAGCCGAGAGGACGGCAGATCGCCGAGAGCCAGAGAGGTGTTTGTCTGAGCGCGTTAGAGAAGAGACTTCATTATGTTCGCATACATGCATGGATGTGTGTGTGTGTCCCTGCCTCACCATCAGTTAATCCATTATCATTTATCAGCCTGTCACACAGCTACACCTTGGCTTTAATTGCAGCCAATAGTGAAGCCACTTGAACCAAATGAATGCCTCAGCTCTGCACCGAGCGTCACTCAATCACTTCAACTTAACTTTGTTTCTAACCCAGTTTTCATGCACTGCAGCGCCACAAAGCCCCTTCTCTTCAGTGCCCAGGCACTAATTGAGCATCGCCTCGATTGCGGGAGTTGTCACCATCGTCTCCTGCTTTGAAAAATAACCTGCTGCTCCTCCCCTCTCACCTCATTTAGGGATGAGCTTAGATCTCAGGAGCATTTCCTGCGTGCATTACCGACTGTGCCCATTTACATCGGTGTGTGGCTAAGCTGGGTGTCTGTGTGTGTTTTTGTGTGCAACTCGGTTCTTTATCAGAGCCCAGCAGGAGTCTGGTAAGGAGGCCACAGTTGTGTGTGATGTTTGCCATGCCAACACACTTGCAGTGGAAATAGACACACTTGGGATGGGCTCGCTGGGAGCTGGCAATAATGTTAGTTACACTTTAATGTACTTATTTATAGAGCTTTGTCTGTTTTGGTATTGTTTACTTGTGTGTCCGTTAGGTGGCTGTAGAAGGACATTTGCTCATTTGTGTGCATGGGCCTGATGGTGGTGGAACATAAGTTAATACATTTACTAAAATACTGCATGTGGGGCTGAAACTAATGATTATTTTCATTGTCAATTACTCTGTTGATTTTTTTCCGTGATTAATCAATTAGTTGTTTGGGATTTAAAACATCAGAAAATGATGATCAGTTATTCTCAAAGCCCAAGATGATGTCTTCAAATGTCTTGTTTTGTCAGTTTATTGTCATAAACAAGTAAGATAATAAGAAAATATTCACATTTAGCAAGCTGAATTCTTTTTCTTAAAAAAATTACCCAAATTGATTGGTCGATTATCACAATAGTCAGCGTTTAGTTAATTAATCGTTGCAGCTCCAACTTCATGTATTAGTGCATTTTTGAGGAACTTATAATTCTGTGGCAATATTGTGCTTTTTTACTTTTTTCTTTGACATCCATATAGTTACTTTGCAAATTAAGACTGACTTACAAAACATCACCAGATGGTAAATTACTGAATGAAAGAAAAGTACATTTGAATGCAGCATTAATAGTAATATGTGGTAGTATGAAAATATGTAACTTAAGTCATAAACATAACCGTTTACAGCAAGAGGTCTCTTACTTTCAATATTTAAACCTGCAATCATTTGCTGTTTTGGACACATAGAAACAAGCGGTAAACACTGAGTGATGACTAACACTGACACATTATCACTTATAAATTTGATGTCTTTGGAAGCAGTTGCCTGTTACACATCCAGCACGTACGGAGCAACAAGAGCAGTCATTTGGAGATGTACTGATGTCCACCTGATGAATGTGGGTCCAATATTTGTATAGCAGCTAGATGTTCTGAAACATGCACTGGCTAATTTTGACTTGTGTTTGGTGGGATACAGGTAGCATACAGTCGGCTTGTCAGAACCTTTTCACAAAAAGCAACTACTGGTGCTACAACTACAACACAGATAAGAACAGTGAACCACAAACAGCAAAATTTCAGATTGTAAAGCCATGATGAGGAAAAACAATGAAGTGAAAGAAGCAAAAACACTCCGTAGAGTTGAGCTCGGCCTAGAGTTGGGCGAGTTTGCTACTACCAACAACTCCTTTGAGATTACACTTAATCATTTGATTCATGGTTAGTATAAAGATATTAACTACTGCAGCTTGAAATATATATGTTGCTTCTACTTAAGTGATATTTAAACTCAGTGCTTTTTCTTGTAATTATGTAACCTTGGACACCAACCACTGGACACCAACAAGGCTTCCTTTTACAGTACAGTCTCAGCTTACCTAAAGAGTAAGCTGTAAAAACATCTGCAAGAACCTACCCTGGATTTAAGATGACACATGAGGTTTTTACTAAGTAAGAATAGATATAATTTTTCAACTTAAATAAAAAGTATTCCGCAGTTTCTAAGGAAAATCCAGTAAATCCTTCGTAAAGGGGTGTATTTATTGAAAAGGAATATGTTAATGTCTTTATAGTGCATTTTTAAACTTGGGTTGTTACCAACATAAACCTTAGATAACTACAATTATAACTTTAATTGGTGGATAATAGAGAAGTACACAATTATATCTAAGTTCTTACCAACATAAACAAGTCACAACTACATAGTACTCAAGTCTGTGGGTCACAGTGGAGTTGCTTCTTTTGGAGTTCAGCTGTATTTTCTCTGTGTACCGAATTATTACTTGTTTATTAACTCTAATATGTACCTAATGGGCTGCACGGTGGCTCGGTTGTTAGCACCGTTGCCTCACAGCTAGAAGATCCCCGGTTCGCATCCTGGTTAGGATGCCTGGGATCATTCTGTGTGGAGTTTGCATGTTCTTCCAGTGCATGCGTGGGTTTTCACCGGGTACTCCGGCTTCCTCCCACAGTCCAAAAAGAAAAACATGCTGAGGTTAATTGATGATCCTAAATTTTCCATAGGTGTGAATGTGAGTGAGCTTGGTTGTCTCTATGTGTAGCCCTGTGATAGGCTGGCGACCTGTCCAGGGTGTCCCCTGCCTTCGCCCTAGTCAGTTGGGATAGGCTCCAGCCTCCAGCCTCCCCGCGACCCTACAGAGGATTAAGCGATGTATAGATAATGGATGGATGGATGTACCTAACAATATACTATAATTAACTATATATTTACTGAGTTCATTCTCAGTAAATATCTCATACTGTGTGTAGCTATATGGTTGCAACTCAGATGTTCATTTGCATAGACTCCACCTTCACCACAGGATGCATCATATTTAAGTAATCACTTCATGTTTTCAGTCTGTCACAGAAAATAGGACTGTGGGTTGCCCTGAGCTAACGTCACATCACACTGACAGCTCATCTCCCTGTCCCAATTGTAATTCTGCCTAACAAACTGACAACTAGCAGGCCAAAAGGCTAGCAGGAGACGGCTGATGACAACAACAACGACACTTACAGTTGCCAGTACAGTTGCCAACAGAGCTCGACCTGGCGAGTGCTAATTAGGAGGGACCTAAGGGACTGGGTGCTGACATTAAGCCTCTGCTAAAGATGCTGAGTGAAGGCTCTGGCAGACATAGTTTCTGGCTCAACAGTGAGAAAATTCCACTAAGGATAAAGGAATTAGTTTAAAGGCCCAGTGAATTCCTCTCTATTCTCATCATCCTTTGTTGAACAGTACATGTCTTCTTTGTTCCAGTCCTTCATTTGTAAAACTCCAATTTCATAAGGCGGCTCAGTTGGTTGCCAAAGCAAAACCCCAGGAATTACAAGATGGAGGAAGTGTGGATTTGCAGATTATATTACAAAAAAAGATGCTGTCATAATATGCACGGTTTTGGCGTGCAGACAAACCTTACAAAGGTTCAACATGGCTGACATTTTGTGCAGAGGGAATCTGCCTCGGAGATGAAATGTCTGTCAACAGGACTGCCTGCATGATGGTCTCCAGTTTGCTGAGTGTGCACCCAGTAGGCCCAGAAATATGAGGAGCGCGCAGAATGTTGCTGAGTGTCTGGTTTGCAGGCTCTCCCCTCTCGCGTAGCCCCTGAGTAAACCTATTCATGTGATTCATGTTTTAGCACATGGTTACAACTGGGGTCTGATGACTCCTGATTCTGCTGCTTCTTTGAAAATAAGTACAGGATTTCTCAAGCAGTACCTCCAGTAACATTCTCACAATGTAGCAGTTCCTCCCACACACATTCTGGAGGCATGATCTCGAGGGGAGACGCCACGGGGAAGAAAACCCCAGTTTTTTGAGTGTTAACAACTATGTTGCTATGTCTGAATCTGGCAATCTGAGATGCACTCAGGCTTCTGCTCTCTGCAAATTACGGGTGTGAGATGTGGATTTAGAGGTGCAAATGTCAGTTTATTTTTGTTGTACCTTTCTAGCACAAAAATGACACTTTTCCCTCTTTGACTGTTTTTCTTTTCTTCTGCTGAAAAAGCAAGTCAGTAGAAAAGGAGATGTCACCTTAAAATGCCCTTTTAGAGGTTTTGATTCATGCTTTTATAATTGGACCACATTGTTACAAAAAGACTCTCTTTCTCCACATCTCACAAAATGTACTGAAGACCTTGTGAACTGGTGCACATCAGTCAAATAGGCTACTATATTGTATATGCCCTCCCACATAATACAGGGGTTTTCAAATAGAACCTTGTAAATACTGGCCTCGGAAGACATGGAAAGAAACAGCGAGTTATATTTTCTTTCAGCTGAGCCTTTAGGGATAGAAGAAGGATTTAAAATTGCTTGTGTGCTCTTGTAGAGGATAGGAAGGAAGCTGTATTTCTGTAAAAGACGATTTTAGCCACCGGTTTCAAAGCATCAGCTAACTTGTGATCTGGGCTGCAGACATCTCTTAAAACCTCGGTGTGTTATAGCCATGGAATGTATATAAAAGATGGACAAGGCAACCATGATGTCTCTCACTGGTTTATGGACTACTTTTTTTTTTTTTTAGAGTTTTGAGTTTGGGACTTGGCTGTTGCCATCTTGAGCTTTTGAAATCAGATGTAACAAGTGAGGGGTGGATCTGACTGAGAGCTCGAGGACACTATGTACACTAATACAGGAGGAACCTGTCGTTTACAAAGCAGCCCCACGGTAAAGTCTTTATTGTCTATTTTGCTCAAAATGGAGCCGTAATTTACAAAATAAACATAATGCTGTATTCAAAAAGTCTTGAAATGAGCAATCAAGACCATAAGCTAATTAGGAAAATGTTAACTGCAGTATCAAATCAAGTAAGAAGTAGGTGTTTTTTTCCACAGACGTCTATGCAGCCAACTTATTTTTGCAACCAGAGGAGTCGCCTCCTAGTGGCCAGTCAAACAGGAACAGGTTACGTATAAAACCTCCGTAGTCTGAATCTGAATACACTTAAGTTCCAAGAAGGAAATGCTCACTCATGGCGTTGACTGCCTATTTTGCTCATCAAGTGTCTTCTAGCATATAAAAAAACACCATGTGGAAATGTTTACAAGGTAAAAAATGATTTTCATGAGAGGAGGTTTTTAAGGATTATCAACAAAGGAAAGAACTGTTCCCTGCCAAGCTATCACAATCTGACTAGGCGCCTTCCCTTCCTGCAGTGGGATGTATCAACCCGTGAAAAATGCAGCTCCCTCTAAAGAGGTGAACAGCTCCAAATGACCTTGACAGAAGAAATATTAACGCTCTAAGATCTCCACCCTTTAATTGGATTGTTTTTTGTGTCCCTTGTAAAACACTTCGTGATGAACCTGTTTGTGCATAATAAGAAAAACCTTGAATGAATAAACCTGATTTGATGCGATTCCACGCCTGTGTCTCTCCCTGTGCCTGCACTGTCTAATAGCTGATAATGTAATTACGTTTCCATCAGAGGGAGGCTTAATGATTGACTGTGGTGGAATGTGTTATGTGCTAGCGAGATAAAGCTCCCTCTCAAATACCCGGGGTTTGGTCAGGGCTGTCGAATCAATAATTTCTCCTTCTTGTGTTCTCCTCATTTATAATACTGAAGTGTTTTCAATGGAACTGCTTTAGTATTACTAAGTGGAAATTTACTAGGCACCGTTCCAGCATTTCTTCATAAAGCTACCTATTGAGAAAGCAAATAGACAGTTTGGACTTAAATTTACATCAATATTTTCCATAGTGTATGCCGAGGAATGGTGTACATTTTCACATTTTTGAAACTGCAATCCAAAGTTTGTGGCATTTGACAAGGCTTTCTGCTGTAACCAGAGGTATTGTTCATTATGGCTAACCCAAACTTCTTTCCTGTTTTGCTGCGCCAAAGAACACTCCCCATGGGCCGAGATAAACCCCAGCACCGTACTGCCGGCACCTTTGCTGGTCTGTCTTGCCAGGGATTCTAACCAGTGTGTTTGTTTCTCTGTATTTCCCTGCAGGCTTTGAGCTGCTGTATCAGCCAGAAGTGGTGAGGCTCTACCTATCTCTGCTGACGGAGAGCCAGAACTACAACACCCTGGAGGCAGCTGCTGGGGCTCTGCAAAACCTCAGCGCTGGACAGTGGACTGTGAGTCCTTGGTTGGGGAGGGTACAACACAAAGACACTATGTTCTGTCTGATATTTTCTTTACTTGCTATGTTCTGTCTGATTTTTTTTACTAACTTTTTCCAGCTCTGTCCTTGACATTGATCTTTTGGTAGCAAATACCTTGCAATGGGCAAGAGCAAAAACACCTACAGTCAAATGGACTTAGAAGGCAGAAAGACCTGCCTCCAAGGAGCAAACCATATAGCAACTGTGTAAATTGAAGCAGAAACAAATTCCAAGACAGAGACACTATTGAACGAAGCAGCAGGGAGCTCAGACAGTAAAGTCTTTATCAAAAATTGATTGCCAGATGGTCAGGGACTGGCATCAAGACAGATGAGCACTGCATTGTCAGAGTTGAAGGATGTAAATAGCAAAATGGCACTGATCAGTGATGGGAATTGAAACTAATTTTTTTGTAGATGCATTAGAATTTTAGGGCTACATTCAGCGATTTTGTGTAGACCCGATCTACATCGACGGGACAGCAGTAAGACAAAGTTAAATAGGAAAGGTATTGATGACACCTCTCTCAATCAGGACCTTCCAACCAGATGGAATTAGATGATTAGATGATGGTTATATAACCAGTGCACACCACACACTCATCTCTGGTAGATGTTTGCTTGTGATGATGAATGAGATGACAACCTCTACAGCCAGCTTCAGACATTTATTCCAATTAGAGTGGCTGTAGAGCTGCTGAGAGGCTGTCTGGCTTGCAGGCAGCAGTGAATTATCAACAGGAAAGGCTAGTTGTCAGATGCCAGTTTATGAGCGGCACCTCGGGCAAGAGCGGTCACTTATGGTTTTTCAACATACTGGCTGTATTCAACCCACAGCGGCATTATCACGAAAAGTGCCTCTCTTAACACCCATGCGTCAGACTGTAAATACATCCTTCAGTCCCCGGATTTCGTCAGCAGCAACAAGCCCTTCTAGCTCAAGTGGAAAAAACACCTGAAATCTTTTTTTTTTTTAGTTTCATAACTTCACATCCAGCTTTGAGTCTCACATTTAGTGTTGTGAATAATTCAGTAGTAGTGATTTTCAGTTAAGGTGAGCATTTTGAGGTGAAATCATTCTTTCCTATCGGGTGTTTTCCCGGTTGAGGCTGATCAGAATGCCTGACTAGGCTCAGGAACCTGTGGGGCTGCGAACACATCAGGCTGTCATATCTGGTAGCTGGACAAAGCATGTCATGCTCCCTGAGAGAATATCAGAGCTTCTACTTTAAATCCTCTTCATTCTTTGCTTCTGCTTAGTACCTCAAAGATTGAGCTGTTTTCCGAGGCTTACTACTGCCACCTGGTGGCTCAGCAGCGCCTGTCCGCTGCTTAATTACATCTCTTGGGGTATCAGCGCCTAGAAGAGAAACCCTTTTATGTCAAACTTAATGTTTCATGTTACACAAAAATGAGAAGTAAAATCTACTGATGTTTAAATTAAGACAAATTATATCACATGTCCATTCACAGCCCCACTGTGTAATGTTGTGAATTAGTCGAGCCTAAGGAGCAGTGATGAGCTGTCTTGTCGTTACTGAGTGAATGGCTGAGTGTGCCTGGCCATGTATGGGTTGTGTGTGTGTGTGCGAGCATATAAAAAAAGTATCTTCTCCTCCCTGGACTGGTGTCATGAAGGTGACCTGGAAAGTGATGCTTTCCCAGTGGTCAAAAGAAAAGGAAGTGTGGTCATGCTGGGCAGCTCCCTGGTGGGAATCTGTGGGGCTACATGAATGTCAAACAGGATGCTGCTGGCAGCGTGTGCTCACTCAGCCAACCCTAGAGGTTAACGTTTGAAATTATACAAAGCAGTCACTACATGCCCTCTCTCTGCCCTTCAGTGGTCCAACTACATCCGAGCCACGGTGCGTAAGGAGAAAGGTCTTCCCATCCTGGTGGAGCTGCTGCGTTCTGACTCTGACAAAGTGGTCCGAGCTGTGGCCATCGCCCTGCGCAACCTGTCTATCGACCGGCGCAACAAGGATCTGATTGGTAGGAACCACTAGCAGGATCACACACAGTCATTCAAGATCTGAGATTGACACAGATAGAGTGGATGTTGTTCTAGTTTTAGATGGCCACTGTAGTAACTATAATGAAGGTCTGACTTAGGGCTATGAACAAAACATGCCCTATGAAAGATTTGGTTCAAATTTCAGTCTGGTCAGAGTCTAGTTTTAACAACACTCACATGCCCATATATATACTGAAATACTTATTGGTAGCTGTAATTATTCCTCCTGTTCATGCCGGCCCTGAAGAGATCCCTTTGCTGATGCAATTTCATTGTAAGAAATGGAGGACAAAATGTACTATTTTCTTTCTGCGCAGAAATACAGCTCGTATTTCAGCCAAAGCTAATATGATTCCTAAGCAGACTGAGCTTGTCATATTAAATGCAACAGAGGACAAAAATCTTAGTTCAGTGTTCCCTTGTTACTGTCCCTCCATCATAGCTCAGAAGGACACACTGTAACAATGAAAGATACCCAGATGATTTGGACAACTCCAACAGCTCAGAATGCATGATTGAAAGGACCATGCCATATGTCTTACAGACTCTAATCAGACTATGGGCGGCTACAGTGACAAAAAAGTGTCAGTCTACTCATGGGCATGTGAGCAGTGTTTAATGACAGACTTACATTTTTGACAACCTACCATTTAAATACCTTTTTGTGTATAATGCTTTGGAGTTCACCCATTTTTACTAGATTTCAGATTCCTACACATCTGTTCTATATGTGAAAACCTAAGTTTCAACAGAGCTGATGCCATGCTAATACAAAATAGCACCTGAATTTCATATCTGTGTTAATACCACATGATACAATCATTTGCCAAAGCTAATAACAAGAATTTAATTGAATCACGTCAAGAAAAGTGGAAACTGAAACTGAGCTGGAAGTTATGTCAGCTTACAAAATTCAAGGATGCAGAAGACTCAGTACTACATGACTTGTTATGGCTTTTTAAATAATATACTATGCTGAGCACAAATTTGATGGCACTTCAAATGAAGCCTTACTATCTCAATACTGTCACCTGGTTAACCTCAAAATATATTGCACCTTATAGGAAGTTACGCCATGCGGGACTTGGTGAGCAACCTGCCCAGCGGCCAGCAGCGACCAGCCAAGAACCTGGAGGAGGACACTGTGGTCGCCATCCTCAACACCATCCACGAGATTGTTACTGACAGCTCTGAAAACGCTCGCTCCCTCATCCAGGCCCAGGCCATCGAGAAGCTGGTGGCCATCAACAGGACCAGGTAAGGGCTTATGAATGTCGCTAAACGAATATTGTACTGTGAATGCAAATAATGTTGATTTATGGCTGTTTAGGTTTAGCTAATCAATCGCAGCGTAGTGACATATTTGAATTAAATTACGGCTGCAAATGAATACTGTTGAGGATTTTATCCACTAATTTAGCTTTATACACACAGCCAAATAGCACGCGTGTGTATATATACACATATATATATATCACAGTGAACCAAAGGCTCATTTTTATGTATACCATGCAAGAAGTGTGGGTGTACCTTAGAGACATTATACATGTAATAATTATAGCCTGACCTTGAATGCAACTTGCATCATGAGCCTTTGTATTAGTATTCATGGAAGATAATGTAATGTGTCTCTAATGGCACAAGCTTGGCTACCACACTACTATAACAAGCCTGAGCCTACAGACACCTCTACCCACCGCACATTAATTAACAGGCTTTTAGAGCTGGAGGCCATTGTTATAGGGGGGGTGCTTCTGAAGCTGCTGCTCATACAGTAAGTGTCCTTCCTCTACTTAACAACCTGGTAGTGGAAATGAACACATATTCAGACTGATATTTTCAAGAGCTGTCTTTTATCACCACAGTGTTAACCATTGCAAAACAAAGTGCGTCTGTGCCACACCACGCTTTCAATGTAAGATCAAGAGCACTTTTTTAAAAGCTCGTCCTTGTGTGGTGCAGTATTGATCATACGCAGAGTCACTCTAACTAGCATGAATATACATAGTTCATTCACAGACCAAATAGCTGTGTTTCCTCTCAGCCTCATGAGATTAGCTTTCTTTGAAGTGAGGCCCCCCCACCCACATGTAATTAATACTGGTGGCTCAGAGGTAGCTAATGAAAGGAAATGTGCACTCATCTGGCTATGAATTTAAAACTAGACCCCGAAGCCGCTCAGGGGGCTCGACGTCTTTGAATAGCGAGATTGATTGCAGCAGCGCCTTGCTAGCACGCCCAGCCGTCACTGTGTTTGGGTTAGATGGGGTTTCTGACTTTAATTGCTCTAGTAATTTCTTCATTTATTCCCTCTTTTTTCTTGCGGCCCCCCCTCAGCCAATCAGCACGCGAAACGAAGGCAGCATCCCACGTGCTGCAGACGGTGTGGAGCTATAAGGAGCTGAGGAATGCTTTGACCAAGGACGGTTGGAACAAGAGCCACTTCCAGGTGCAGAAACGCAATCTTGTATAAGTTGTCCTTCACATGCAATCTGGACCTTGTTAGCGTAATATCAGGTTGTTGAAAAATATTATTAAGCATTTAGATACGTATAATTCTGAGAAGAACCATTTTTCCATTAATGAAGTGCCGCGCTAAGAGCATTTGCATGACAAAACGCTTCATTAGCCTCTCCTGATTTCATAAAATAATTACAGGACAAGTCTCCGGTGACTAAAATTTGTAAGAACACGTGTATATGAACCAACCTATTACCTATGTTACAACATAATTAACTTATATTATCTTGTAAAATGGTAAGAACGATCATCTGTTGAATCCTGATGTGGCATTAGCATAGAAAACGAAATCTTCTGCTATACAGTAGTTTGAGCTATATGACGTTATGCTGCTTGCTCTCCTCTCTCAGCCCACTGTGACGGCCACCCCTAAAGCAACCAAGAACGGCAAGCCAGGTTATGACGACACCACTCTGCCCTTGATGGAGAAGAACCAAGGTCAGTCACTGTGTGTGTGTGTGTCAGGGCTTGTTGCTGTTTTTGCCTGTTTCGAGGACTAAATGGGGAGGATTGGGGAGGAGCAAAATGAAGAATAATTAAATTATATTATTATGTAGTTCACTAGAGAATAATCCACTTATATATAATATTATGTATAACAATTAGTCCAATGCCTTAAAAGGCAAAGTCTGATGATATTCTGTATTTTATCATTGTCAACAGTCTCTATGAAAACACCAAAGCAACAATGAGCACTCAGCAAGTTAGGTTGAGTCGTGCTAAAGATGTTAATCATGAGACACATATTAAAATTGTTTAATTACTCTTTTAGAAAATACTCATTGGGCACTGTAGAGTTCAGCAAATGTCACCTGAAATGAAGAAAATCGTGCATATTTAAGGAACTATTTTCAGCCGGGGATGAATACACATTTGTGCTCTAGTATTTTCAGTAACAAGATTGTGAATGTGGGTCTGATTTGAAATGAAGCTACAGTGCCCATGTTCATGACAATCTAACAGTGTGACATAATGACGTGTTTTTAATAAATATATTAGGCTTTGGCTACGCACACAATGCTTTCATTCAACATCATTGTTGTTTTGTTTTTGTTTTTTTCATGGGATCTGTTGACAATAAGAAAGAAAAATATCTTCAGATTCATCAATTGATAAACCCTGAAAGTAGAAATTCAAGCATAAAGTAAACTAATTGTATTTTTTGTCAAGATTATCCTGATACAGAGCAACCCTACCCCTACAGTCCTCAAAGCAGGTTTAAGCAAAGCACTAACGATTACTGGAAAACAGCATTTGACTCAGTGTGTGTCCACTTGCTGAGGACATGTATGTTTTTTTTTCTCATGGCTATATTGATTGCTTGCCACATTACTACTCCCATCCCCTGCGTGGTGAAGCTGTGGTGTATTAGATGTTGCAGTAATGCTGTTCATAGAGGTCAAAGGAACAATTTAAATGAGAGCTTTGATCAGCATACTGCTGCTGTTTAACAAGAACCATCAACAGTAACAGTTAGTTTTATTGAAAGATAAAGAAAAGAAGAGCAGTGGTTTTGAATTGATGTAATAGCGTTGGGGATAAAGAAAATTCCCCCAACTTTGAGCTGGATCCACATTTAAACAACTGCGATAGAGGTTTTCTATAACAGCAGCAGTATATGTGTGGGTGGGAAGGGAACTTGTGAAGTACATTGGCCCAACAACAAACATCTCTTTGACAGAGGAGTCAATAGCATAGCAGCAGTTTTACTGTCCTGATTTTTGGCCCTGTGCCTTTTTTCTTTTTTTTTGCATCCATACATGCACATGAACCGCGGCACTCATGTCTGCCCACTCTTAATTTGCATTATTCAATCACTGGCCGAGAACCATTACCCTGAAAAGCAGCAGAGTTTTTGGCTCAATGATTCAGTTTGTTTGTGTGCCGCTTTTTGTACAAATGGCATATGAATGCTTTTCAGGCACCAGGAAATGTGGCAGTGGTGATATGATACCTATGGATGAGCTGGGTCCAGGTAAGAGCCAGACTGCATGATGGTCCTTAGCCAAAGAAGAGCTAGCTCTCCTCTAATCTCTCTCCAGTGTCCAATAGTGCCTTCTTTGATTCGACATCTCTTCTACTAGTTCTTTAACCGTTGCCAAGATTTTTTTTTTCATCTGCAAATTTGAACCACTGAACTCTCTGATCTCGGTATGATGGCTTTGGACTGAGCTTCACACATGGTGCTCTTTGATGCTGTATGCAAAGACCCCTCTCTTGACAAGATGTTTGTACAAAGCTGGGCCTTCATTAGGAGCTCCACACCAAAAGATGTGGGTGGTTCTCTTACTGCATAATGAATCTACTCTGAATGTACCAAAGGACAGATTTCCTCTGCTGTGTTTCCTTCAAAGTAAATATTACTTCTGTTGTTAAAAATACAGAATTGCAACTTTCACTGTCTCTTTTGAGAATTTTTCTATATTCATTTGTGACCCCCGAGGGTGATAGAATATTTGTCCTTTGTTTTTTTTCCGTCTTCTTACCAAAAGTCACCCTCTTGGGGTCCATAGCGCTGGTTATTCTTCAAGCCTCCAGGCCTGTGTTTATCAGGCATCTCACCATCCCTCCAAGGAATTGTGCGAGTTACACTAGGACTAAAAACACTCCTCACTCAAAGTAGAAGTTTAGAGTTATTTATGAAGCATTCTACACTGACTTTCAACAAAGAGAAGAACTTCTTCAAGGAGAGAGGGTGAGGCCGCTGTTTCACAAAACTTACAGCCACAAAGTAGAACTTATGATGACAGTTTCTATTTGAGTTGTTCACCTCAAAACAAGTAGTAACCCGTTAGTGGATCAGTCATAATAAACTTATGCATACAAACCTTGTTTAAACCCACAAAACAAAAGTGAAGTTTAAAATTCTACATCCCAAAGTTAGCAAAGATGAATTACCAGATGTGTCCCGCTGAATGTTGTTGACAGTCATTTAAAATGATGCACAAGACAGCTACAGTTTCTCCATTTGATAACATTCTGACAGAGGAAAAGGGGCTTAAGTGCAAAAAATCTTGAGTTTGAACATTTCTCCCAGTTTGATCATAACGTAGATTTAATAAAAGGTTGGAACAAGATGATAGTGTCAGTCAGTGAGGGATAAGATGATTTTAATTAAGCTACTTAAGGGAAAATGAAGGGGGAAACTGTATGTTATGGGGTTAAATTACACTGAAAATCAGAAATAGCAGTATTTCATATAAATATGATTAAATATATTTTAGATTATAAAATTATTCAGATCTGCAAGTATGTACGTGTAAACCTAGTAAATAGTTGGAATCTCACCATGATATTTACCACTAAATCAATAAATGTATATGAAATTGAAATTGAAACGTTACATAACTGTCTGACATCCTTATCCAGTTGCATTGTTTTGTTGCAATGCCTATAGCATCATGTCTTGCATGATGACAGATCTGATATCGCTACACTACCCCTCTATCACTAATGTGAACTTTTGTGCAAAGTCACTCTGTGTTGACAAACGCACACTAACAACATACAATATCTGTATACCTCACTAGTGTTTATTTTAAATAATAATTAAACGCATGAATAAACCACATTATTTGTGTTAATTCATTTCATGTTTAGTGGTGGAGAAGTGAATGAATTTGTATTATCTGTTTGGATCTAATGTAAGGTGGAATTACTCCTGCTGAAACTGTTGGTTGTGACAGATCCAATGTATTACTGATGCAAAGCTACATTTTCTACATTACCTTTGCGTCACATGCAGGTCAGTGAAAATAAGATTTGTCCCAATGGTATGTCGAAATAATCTAATTGCCATCTATAAACATCTTCTCCTATATAATGCATGTCTATGTCTCCAAACACCATCTTTTGGTGAATCCCAAGGATTGGTAAAGCCGGTTCTATACTTTTCT
This sequence comes from Chromis chromis, assembly GCA_900302755.1. Classification (NCBI taxonomy): domain Eukaryota; kingdom Metazoa; phylum Chordata; class Actinopteri; family Pomacentridae; genus Chromis; species Chromis chromis. The sequence goes on along the minus strand of OMNN01074193.1, from coordinate 9,132 downwards.
CATCCGCGAGTACACAATAATCCGCTAGGCTATGAATGCCCTAATAAATTAGGGCAGATGTAGGGTGACGTAAAAGGCAGAAGCATGCAAGCACTGGAATAAATGGAAGCTTATCCACTGCACATATGTAGAACATGTATTTCAAGTGGACTGAAGGTGACTCTAGATGGACTAGAAAGTTTTACAATAATAACAACTATGGGAGTACAATCGAGGCTTTTTACTCTGTTGCAGTCATTCACAGAGACTGCTGTGGACACCCCGGATGCTTAATTGTCCTTATTACACTATTTATTTGTCTGCTTGGAGTCCGCTTGAAGGACTCCATTACATACATGTGCAGTAGATCGGTGTCTATGTATTCTAGCACATACGCAGTTGGTGTCCTTGCAGCGTAAGACACAAAACAATGGAGGGTGCATGGACATGCACGCTTGTGTACACCCTCTGATAACAAAATTTATGTCACTTGGATGTTAGTGGACTCTCGCATACGCCTGGGTGCAGAAGCCATAACACTAACCTAACAGGTTGGGATAACTTTAGAACCCTTTTATATCCTTGCTTCGCCTGCTCAAGGCTCAGAATATTGAAAATATGTGTGTGTTCCTGATCCTAAAAGCACAACCAAGCACGACATTTCTCTGAGAAGTGGCTGGTTAGGGCAGACATCCTTCTCTTAGATGCTTGATAAATACAGCCCCTAAGCTGAAATGCTGTATGTGAGTGCATTTTTAAAGACCGTTTTGAGGAAAGTTTCAAGTACAACTTGACATATTTTATCTAGTTTGCTTTAGACCTACTGTGACAGTAAATAAGTACAAGAAACACTTAAGACAAGTACAAACTTAGTACAGACTATGGAAGCATCTGTAGTCTACTCTTCTGTGTCCAACAACTTTCTTGGCGCTCTTGTTAAATGTTCCAGTGTAGGAAAACCTCCATCTGCCTCTTCTCACAGGTTAAATCTATTTTATTTTTGGAAAAGAAGAAGAGGAATTATCTAACTATTGTTCTCTGACCTCATTAGATGGTTACTCCACCATTGACCAGAGGGACAAAGACTGCAAATACAAGACAGGCGACGGCTCAGTGGACCTGACAGAACGGGAGCCATTAAAGGTACAGACAGGGCTCTTCTGATCTCCTGAGGATCGGGGGCATAGACCATGAAATAATGATGTCTCATTGAAATATTATCACATGTCCTCTCCCTCTGTATCTCTCTTTTCCTCTCTCTTTATGTTTTCGGTGGTGGTCCTCATTAGAGGCTCTTAATCCTATCGATTCTTTAAAGAGGCTGGAAGTTGTCATTCTCTGTTAATGTTGCCACCCCAGCGCAGTGCTGTGGACAGCCCCAGATCTGAGCCACCAGTTAATTGAGTGTAAGCTTTTGGAGTCTGTAAAGTAATTAATCTGAGACTGATTAAAAGAACCGCCAACAAGTGCTCCTCGTGGAGACGACCCTTGCATTGGCAATGAACAGACTGCTGCATTATCAAGTGTGCGTCTGCTGATTATACAGACGTTTTACACTGCAGCCAAAGTTTGTTTATTGTCAGGCTGATTGGCAATCCTGCTTCAAAGAGGAGTCACAGTATAATGACTTCAGAGGATCTATGACGGGTGTCAGATGACTCTCTTTCTCCTCTAGAGCTAGATGAATGGGGTTTGCCTTGTGGGTCTCTACAGTGAATGCAATAAAGATTCCACTAAAGTCACTTCCACATATGTCTCTTTAGGTATATGTATGCAGTTTTGTTGTTTTGATCTAAGTTGCAACTACATGTTAGTTTGATGATGGTAGGTTGTTATTCTTATTTCAAATAAAACTGCCTTTACTTTATGATAGTGTCAGCTTGTTACAATGGGAGTAACAGTTTAGACAAAAGTGCACAGAGCCTATGTTATGTACTTTTGCAGAGCATCTTCTACTGTTGCAACAGATGATAATTATGAGTGACAATAAATGCTAAAATGTGAAGTAATGATAGTGCTACCTAATGTTTGCTCACATTAGCCACCATAAGCTGCCAGACTGAGTAAGGCTGTAGCAGGAACACCCCTGGGTTTGATGAACAGAGCAAGGGTGCACTTTATTTCCTACAGATTACAGCTTGATTTATACTCCTACACTGAATCTACACAGAGCTGTTGCCTATGCAAGCAGCCTACACCACTGTGAGCACGTATACCTGTGCACTGGGGTGTCCCTGGTGCTCTGCAGTTATATCACCAGCTAGCAGTGGGGCTACTGTTCAACTGAGTTTCTTTGGACCATGTTGAAGTTACAGTTACTTTTACTGAAATTGCTGAAATGCAAAAAATAGGGAAGACATTGAGACCAATTGACTCTATACATATACAGTTAGAGTTATGAATGTAGCATGTAGCTGGGAGAGTACTGTCTGTAGCATTTACATTATGAGCAAGCCGGAAGCAATTATAGCTTATAACATGTTACGTTTTGTTTTACTTTAAGCATTGTCTTTGTGCAAATTACACATGCCATGTAAATACTGCATAATACTAGCTAGTGGACCAATCACAGTTGTTGTGGTCTCCTTTTACATGTCTGGGAAGGTGCACCTCAAATCACAGCGTAGAGCCAATGCAGACGTTTAAATCGAGCTTAAGCTTTTTTATTTATTTGAAGTTATATAGTTTATCTTTAAAGTTCAAAGCTGTGTCTTACATTCTCTGTTGCTCTAGTGTAGCAGAAAACATCTGACAGATGAAACTACAATCTTTTCTTTGAAACCTCAGTTTATATTAAAGGTACTGCAACAGTGTTTGTTATGTGGGGAGCTTAACACTAGGCTGAAATGATTCACTGCTGTACAAAAGGTTCAGTTCTGTAGCACCTCTGACCTTTGGCTGGTCAGACTTATGTTTTGATGCACCTGTAATCCCACCCTCAACCACACCCGGAGCTCTCCTCTACATCTCTGCATCAGGTTCAGAAGTTAAACCACTGAAGGGTTCCATGAAAGAGATTTTCATCTGCCTTAAAGTTCTTTTTGTGGTTTCTAATATCTGCACTGATGTTTATTTTAGTATTCTGTAGCTGTTTGTGTGGAATCAAAATAATGTCTTGAACATTTGTGCGTAAATACAAGGCTGAGGCCTAAGTTTTTTTTAGAATTATTGCACCTCTCTTTAGTGAAAACCACTCCTGAATACATAATACTGTTATGACTATTTTTATCACAATTTGATGCAAGAAGATTTTACTCAGCAGCAGCAGCAGGTCGCTCAGCTGTAAGATCTTATACAAAACCAAGTAGTTAAAGTCTGCGGAAGATTCTCAGTCAGCGAGGTCATATAAGCAGGTAATATAGCAGCTTCAACTATTTATTTAGTTTGACAAGCACTTTTCGCTATATTTAGGCTAAGCTGAAGATGCACTGTTTCATGTTGAAAGGGCAGATGCTTTACCCAGCTCTGAAGCTACAGACAGCAGTAATCACAGCAAACAGTCGTGTTTGTCTTCAGAGTGAACAGGCCTTCTAGCATCTCTCCAAAGCTGTCTTCTAAGTCTACCGTCTGTACTTCCCAGAGGTGTTCTGCCCGCTTTGAATGCAACTTGGCTGTTGAAACTGCTCTCTCCCTCTTTCATTTGCATGTTTTGGTATGCTGTTTTGTAATCACTCTGACTTCTTTCCGAGCTTTCCTTAAGGCAGGGAACTAACACCGGCTTCTGTGATCCTGGATGCATGTGTATGCGAGTGTGTGTGAGTGGGAGTGTAAATGTGAAATGTATTGACCTCTTTTTGTTTTGTTTTGTTTTCTTTAACCCGTCCTCCTGTGGCTACAGAATGACACAAATAGGAAACACTATATCAGGAGTAACAGGCCTGCGGTCAGTCTGGTGGACGCTTGTGATGTTAAGCCCCAGCCTGTTGACTCCTGGGTCTAAATGCATGCATGGTAGGTCTGAAAAATTAAAGCACATACTAAAGTAACCACCCGCACCTTTTGGTTTGGACTGCAGCATCCTTTTCATCCCCTGTTTGTTCATCATTTCCGCCTGTTTTGCCCTCAACCTCACACTTTATCATGTAGACCTGCTGTCACCCTGCACCCAGAGCAGTCAGCTGGAGAAGTCACCTTGTTCTTTTTATGGAAATTTACACTGTCATCTCCTGCGGTTCAACTTAAAACAACTTTAAAGCTTTTAAATTTTATGCAGAACGTCATATCATGCGGCTCTGGTAAGAGCAGTATTCCTTTCCAAAGCCAAAACCACAACAGCAGAAGTGCAGTTTGAAAAATTGCCAAAAAAAAAGTCGACATTTAAATAGTTGTAAATCTATCAACTGCTATCATTGCAAACTGCATTACATGTTGGTGCTGTGCGAGAAAGGAAACGATAAGCTGCGACATCCAAATGTTGCCACTCAGGGTGATCAACACGGCACAAAAAAAAAAAAAACTCAACGTGACTCCTGCGCTCTGTGACACACGTAGAAAGCAGACAGACTTCAGTCTCTGTTTACAATTCAGCACCACCTGTCTCATTGAAATGTACGCCTAGCCTCACTCACTGCTTCCCCTGACAGCCTTTTCTGAAATTGGTGGCAAATGATGAAGGGGAATCATTCTTCTGCACTCTAGTTAGATCCTCCAGGGACTCCAGTTATTCCTTAATGAAAAGCAGTAGTGAGAAAGAAAACGATATGCGCACACGCACACGCGCTCCCAATCCCTTCTCCGTCTGCGTTCGCCATACGCACCATTTCTTGGGTCAAAGCAAGACGATTTCAGATAAATAATTCATGTTAAGTTGATAAGCTCATGAAGCGAGCCAGAACGTATAATATGCATGAACACACACAAATTTACACATTATCCACTCGCATGTCGTAAGTTTAAGGAAGAGAGGCAATGAATTTATCATATATATGCTGATATCTGAAGTACCCAATTTGAATATTTTACATGTAAAAGTGAATCCTAAGTGGCTTCTTATGTAACTTAGATGATTATACGTTACAAAAAGAAAGAAAGTCTCCCTTTTTGTGGTTCACAGACTTTATAAATGTCATTTTCTGATGGAGAGAATCAAATACATTTTAGTAGTATGCTGAACTAAAACCACTCAAATCTAATAAATGATCTCTGTAGAAACAGTTTTTTCTCCATTAAAGATTCACACAATTCAAGAAAGTTCAAATACTAATGTCTTCAGATCTGCATATATTTCATTTATAGTACATTAGTGACTGTTTGCCTATGTGATCGACCGTTTAATGTCCCACTAAACTACTCGCAAGGCTGCGTCTGATCTGGGTGAGCTTCAGTAGTTGTCATTGTTCTGTCAGCAGCATTTATCTCCTGCCCTCCTCCTCCTCGCCGCTGTTGTCCTCTCCTCTGCCAGTGGCCTCTTGTCAGACCTCACTGCCTTCCTCATTGCTTATCTCTGTCATCTTTGTCAGTGGCCATCCATTCAGTTCTTCCATTTCCATCCATTGTACCATCGTAGGAAATACCTCACAGGGCGACTCTTGAGAGGTAAAGAGGTATGATTTGTGTAATTTCGCCACTTTAGTATAAAATCAGCTACAGGTAATGGTAATGGTAAGAATGAATCATCAGGTAAGTCGTTTCCACTTCATTTAGCACATGCAGGGTTTCATCCAGCACATTAAGCATCTGTTTTGCTGTCTCTCGCCTCCATTTGCCATCTGGACTGACATGACTGAAGCATTGACAGAGACATAATTTTTCAAGTGCCACGATAATGACAACTGGTTGTCTTTCCATCTAACATGAAAGCACAAGTGGAGAGTTTCAGTCTAAATTCACATTTGTTGATGACAAAATGTGGTTTGAAAAAAAAAACTGTTTTAATATGCAATTTTTTCAGGATATGGCTGGTGATAGTGTCACAAGGTTACAGTTTCATTTAGCTTTTCTCCAAAGCAACGTACATAGGTAGGTAGCATTAAGGACCTTGCCTAAGGGTCCTCACTGGATACCTGCGCTCTGACCGGGAATTGAACCACCAGTCTCCCATGCTAAGGTCTGGGGTGTTAGTCACTGAGCTATCCAGCTGCTCGTGTTCATTTCTCTTGTTGTCCACAAATGCAACTCTGTAGCTAAAGTCTTATTCCCCTGTACCACAGAGCTCCACTTACAAGCACCTCACATGTGTGTTAATCTGCAGCTGAAAGTAGAAAAACAACAAATGTGCAATTTATTACCTGTAATGTTTGAGGGAAGTGAAAAGGTGGAGCATTACATCACACATGAGACAAAAAGATAAATAAATAAATCTACAAATTTTAAGTATAGCATACCCAGGAATAGAGGTGCTGCAACACCCTCAGTAGCTGTTCTTCCTGCAGTTAAGCTGTTTAAAGCTGCAATGATGCAACTGTAAACACAACACTAATCTGCTATCACCTCAGTTTATTGTAGGGCTGCAACTAATGATTATGTCCATTGCTGATGAATCTAGATTAATTAATTAGTTGTTTAATCAGTAAAATGTGAGGAAATGGTGAAAAATATCTATCAGCATTTCCCCGACGCCCAAGATGACAAATGTCTTATGCGAGATATTCACAAAATATTCACATTTTAAGAAGCTAGAATCAAAGAATTTAAACCTGGGAGGGAAAAACAGCTCTAGTTCAAAGGAAAACTTGTGTAATGTGATAAACATGTTAGCATGAACTTCCGTAATTGCAAGTTCAAAATGTACCATTAGGTTGAGTTTTGCATTCACCAATCCTAAAAATACATATCAGGCTGGTTAACTGCTAGATAGTTCAGGTGCACACCCAGCTGTTTGCTGTTTAGTTTTGGGCACATAGTGTATTGTGGGGGGAAAAAAACACTGCCTCCTGCCACTGGAAACGATTTGGAAAGTATGACCGAAACAATAAAGTTGTGGGCCAAAACAATGGGTTGAAAGAAGATCCTCCACAACTGAGGGAAACTGTAGCTGGCTGGTAATAATGTCTGCATTTGTCACAATCAGCAACATTTCACAAAAATAAAGAAAGAAATCAGATGGGTAAAAGAAAAATATCGATTTGTGCAGCTTTAAAGTTTGATCCAATGAACTTGTGGGGCATGCAGAGAACTGGATAGCTCAGTGACCAACATCCCAGACATTGGCATGGGAGATTGGTGGTTCAAATCCCGGTCAGGGTGCAGGTATCCAGTGAGGACCCTTAGGCAAGGTCCTTAATGCTGCCCCACCTACTTATATAGCACCTTTCTGCCTTAGTGGTACTCAAAGCGCTTTACAATGTGTTTCACATTCACACATTCATACACCAATGGCAACAGACTTCCATGCAAGGTGTCTGCCTGCCATTGGGAGCAACTTGGGGTTCAGTGTCTTGCTCAGGGACACTTTGGCATGCAGAGGGACCGGGGATCGAACCTCTAACCTTGCGATCAGTGGACTACCCGTTCTACCACCTGAGCCACAGCTGCCTAACAGCTAATAACTGTAATGTTTAACAAACATTTTTCTGTTAGGTTAGATTTTCTTTGTTTTGTTGATTTACAGATAATAACTAGTAAAATCACAGAAAAACATATTAATTACATGTTGACCATAAAATAACAGGATAAAACTGTTGATAATGTCCACATCCAAAGTCAGTAATTTGTCTTTTACAATGTTTGACCGCAAATTTATACTACTTTTTACTCTGTTTTAATCTTCAAAAAATGCCATTGTTTTACTGACATTTGCCATAGGAAGAAAAATTATGTATATTAAGGATTTTAAAATGGTCATTATTATTTTTACTATTTTTTTCCCCTGGTTTGTTAAATTACATTTAATTTAATTAAATATGGAAAAAGCCTCTGAGGTTTTGCTGTGATTTCAGGGTAAATCATTAACAAAAATAACCGGTAAAGTCATGTATTTCTATGGCAAAGACTGAAGGGTTTTAAAGGAATGTCTTTTATTACGCAATATGTAATAAACATTGCCGCATTTTGCAATAAGTTGTTACGTAATGCACCAAATTATTACATTTTCTTCATTAAAAAAAGTGCAACACCCACATTTTGTAATAACTGATGCAATATGTAACAACTTATTACAAAATGCGGCAAAGTTTATTACATATTGCGTTCAAGAATTTTATTACATAATGCGGCAGATTATTACACAATGTGACGTTATTACATAATGAGGTGAAAATTTATTACATTACACATTGTGGCGTTATTACAAAATGAGGTGAAAATGTATTACATTAGTACATAATGCGGCGTTATTACATAATGAGGTGAAAAATTATTACATTAGTACATAATGCATCGTCATTACATAATGCGGCTTTATTACATAATGAGGTGAAAATGTATTAAATTATTACATAATGCGCCGTTTTTACATGACATGGCGCTACATACCCTTTTTTTCCCCAACTTTCTTAATTGTTTTCTCAGAGATCACGAGATGTATAGGCTGCCTTCCTTTTTGTCACTTCAAGAAAAAAGAAAAACGTGGCAGATAAATAGAAATCACCTTGTTTTTCGTACCCTCCATCCCTTCTTAAAAGAAGTTTCCTCCTTTGTTTTTCTCTCTTTTGACCTCTTTTTAAACTTTCTCAAATGTTTCCTCTGAGACAAGAAACATAAAAGGTGTCAATGGATTCTAATGGCCACCATTTTCTCCATTTTTGGTTTAAACAAAAAGACAAACTGAAGTGACAAATGAAGGAACTTGACCCTGTGTTTTTGGTACCTCCATAAAAGAAGGGATGGAGAAGAAGGTCACCTAGTTGTCTACCTTCTTTTTCTAAACCTTCATTTAATGTACCCAAATGTTTCCCTGGAGAGGACAGAAATAAAAGGTGTCAGTGGATTCTGATGGCCACCATTTTCTACATTTTTGGTTTAATTGTATTCATCAATAGCTTCTTTTTCTGCACTCCATGAATACAAAAGAGAGGAAAACAAAGACAAACCAAAGTGGCAAATGAATAAACTTGACCCTGTGTTTTTGGTACCTTCATAAAAGAAGGGATGGAGATGAAGGTCACCTAGTTTCTACTTTCTCTTTGGCCCTCTTTCTCGAGATTTACCCAAATATTTCCTTTGAGAAAAACCATAAAAGCTGGCAGTGGATTCTGATTTCTTCTCCATTTTTGG
>OMNN01074191.1:0-12072 GCA_900302755.1 Chromis chromis | reverse complement strand
TATACATATAAAAAATTGAAGAAGCCTATGTACATGTACAACATTTTTCCAAGTATGTGCACATATTATGAAAACTAGAAAAAAAGTTGACCCTACATACTATAGATATTTCACTATTTCCATGTATCCATTTTTATTTACTTGTTTCCTATCCGCCCAGTTCAGCAGAAAAGTCAATGACTTTTTTTCATGACTGGTAGTTGCAGCTTGCAGTCATTAATAGCTTTCTAGTTGTTCCAAGGAGTGCACCATTTTTTGTTTCTTACAGAATCTGATTCAAGAAAACAGTTAGTTTTTTGCAAATTTTTGAATGAGACATGTAGAATAAAGGTATTTTGAAGAAATATTGCAATTTTATGCTTAGATTTGTTCCTGACTGAACGGCATGTCACAGATAAGTACTTTATGGACCCCCACAAAAGTGACAACTGTTTTTACAGTTTCTTGCTGTAACCAATGGTGTATTAAAAAAAAACATTTTTACACTATGTGTTAAATACCAAGTGGTTGATTTTGGGGTTCAGAGGGTTAAAAGACAACATTACAACACTGATTATGGAGTAAAGTTCATAACATTGCATTTTTCAGGGGAAAAAAAAGCTACAGATCCATTCTGCCTATATGTAATATAAGTCATTCTTTATCATCAGTTGAATGTTCTTAGCTCATATATTGCAAGCATTTGACTAATAGTGAGTCATTAGAATAAAGGACATGGCTTTGTATCAGCAATTTGCTGAAGCTGAGGTGATTAGCATTTAGCTTGATTAATACAATGTCAGTATAGACATAACACCAGTAGCCAAAAACATTTAAAAATGCAGTATGACGTAAGCTGTAATAAACTGAAATGATCTTTTCTTCAGTTATTAATGAGTTGGATGTAATGTTGGCCTACTTTTTATATGTTTACAGTGTTAAAAATTACTCTTTGTATGAGTTTTTATCTCGTATAATGTATCGTTTATCATGTTAAATGAGAGGAAATAGAACTGGCAGCAGATAAAAATCTAAAAGCATATAGGCGGGCAATATTTTACTTGCTTTGTAGCTACTGTAGCTAAAATAATAACAAACTTATGTAAATCATGGTGAATTAGCACTTAAATGTAACCATTGTCTGTTTTGTTGTCTACTTAAGTCACATCGTCTTCTTGAATTGAAAAATCTTTTTTTTCCCCCTGCGAATCTCCTGTTCCTCTTTACTTTAGTATTTTTGTTATCAATATAGTTTGTCTCAGTTAGTATGGTTTCCCAGCCTACTAGTATCTTTATCACTGTCATCTCCTACATTTCATTTTTCCATATATGCTCTCCTTTTCCCTCCAATACCTTCTCTTTCCTGATTTTTCTCTCTATATAGGGATAACTGCTGAAGGGTGTGAGGTGAAGAGGGCAGCCACAGCCAATTGCCAGTCCCTGGCAGCTCAATGTACTATGAGAACACACCTGCACATTGTTTCAAGTGCTGAAAGATGCACAGTGAGTGGTGAGGCTGCCTGATTGATTGGGAGCCTTGGTTGTGGTAAATAGTGGCCATGACCCTGTTTGATTCGCTGTACAGCTTTCTGGTTTCTCCCATCCAGAAATACACTCTGAACCCCACAATCAGCATCCTCTTTATTTCATAGACATTGTACATGTTCTACATTCAGTATATTATGATTGATGATCACAATGAATACCAAGTCAGTCAATATTTCTAGACGGGTGATACATTAATGAAAAAATATGCACAAAGTGTCGGACCCCCATGTGTAGCCACAACAACTTCAGTGCACCTTGGGTTGAGATCTGGTGACAGTGAAGGCAATAGCACATGATTCACGTCATTTTCATGTTCAAACCATTCAGTGCCCCCTTGTGCCTTATGAATATTGTCATGCTGAAAGAGACCGCTCCCATCTGTATAGTAATGTTTTTATATGATAAAGGTGTTCACTCAGAACAACTTTGTATTGATTTGCAATGATCCTTCCCCCCAAGGGGACAAGTGGACCCAAACCATGCCAACAAAATGCCCCTCACACCATAACACAGCCACCAGATCCCCTTATTGTGTGGATTAAGCAATTAGCTCCTTAACCTTTGCTTTCATTTGTCTCCCATCTGTATTAACAATCCAATCTCTAAAAGGGACAGTTAAAGAAACTGCATTTTTTAAAAATCAAAAAACAAGTTTAGATTTTATGTACAACTAAGACAATGGATATCTCCACCAAGGCTGTAGAGATCTTTAAATCTGCTTTTTCGACAATACAATATGTTTACGAACTTTTCTTCTGTATCTGGTCTATCCCAATATATGGCAGCAGGTTTAAAAAGGCATGTTAACTTAATAAAATTACACTATTCATAAGACCTAGAAACTGTGAAAGCAGGAAAAATCCTCAGAATTCAACCTTAAAACAGTCCTTGAACTCCTATGTGGCATATCTTTCTGTAAGAAACTTAACCAAATTAAGCATACAATTGTGATAGCTCATCAAAATCACATTATTCTCCAGTATAGTTCTATATTCTCAAACTCAAATCAAACTTTATTTATATAGCACTTTTCATACGATAAAATGTAACCCAAAGTGCTTCCCAGAATAAAAACATGCAACATAAAGACAACACATATTGAAAAATATAGTAAAATATTAATAGTGTGGAGTGTCAAGTTTTCCAGTATTGGTAGCACCCATGGACACTTGAGAAACTGCTGTACATGTTGATTCCAGGCTTTTTACATTTTTGTTAAATAAGCATTCAAAGAAATTTCAGTTAGAATTGTAAAAAATTCTCATCATGATTTATGACATTATAACTTTGTTACACTACAAAAATGCCTTGTTGGAGTTCTCTCTACTTCTAGCCAAGGTTGTGCTGTTTCCCTAGAGTTGCAAGACTTTGTATTGCAGTGAAAGATGAGCCCACAGTGAGTAAAAAAACATGACAGGAGCAAAAAAACAAAAAACAAAACTAAAACAAAAACGTCCAGAAAAAGGTTCAGAGGGTTAAATTTCTTTCTCAAGCTCTTTTTTCAAGCAAATTTTTACAGTTATTTCTCTCATTTTATAATTACAACACTATGAATGTCTTCAAAGAGAGACTTCCTAAATTTATAAAAAAAATATAACGATGATCAGTTTGCTACATGTTAAAACAGTTTTTCTCTCTTGTTGGGACTGACTTGCTCTTTCCAAGGCCCTGCAAGCTTCATACTAACTAATTACAACCAGCGTGCGTCCACTTAATGACAAGTGATTGCCTTTTGTCTAAATGTTTTGTTCACAAATCCACACACTCATCTAGAGGTGAAGTCATTAGCAAGTGAAGTCTTTCTAACAGCATGAATAATTCAACAGTAATTGTAAAATCATATGGCTCTGGCTTTCTTAAGTGTGTTGTTGGGAATTAACTTATTCCAAATGTTGCACCTTTTTTTGTTTTGCGTGAGTTTTCCGTAAAAGTTAGATGGATCTTTTCTTCTCTGCAGGTATGGACTTACTAACACAGAAAGGAAGAAATTCAAACTTTGAGACTGTATAATTTCTTTTATGGACTCTGGACTTTCTCATAGGTGCTCTCCATCAATTTCCAAACTACCAGACTGTCTCCACAGGGAGCCTGAATGATCTGAGAAAATCTCCAGAAATCTAAAGAGTTATCTGCAAAAGAGACTCGGTACTTTTGCAGCCCGTACACAGTAAGAAGAATGAAATAAGCTGAGTGGTTTTAATGAGCATTGTGTTTCACTTGGCCTGTTTGCCCTCTCCGCTTGTAAATTTTTTTTGCTTCATCTGTCATGGAATTTACAGTGTGACTCTGCTTACTGCTGATATGTGCTTTTCTTTGGTAGGTACTCTCAACTTACTTTAGTCATTTGGCCCTTAACCGAGATGTAAATGGGGCTGAAGCGCTCTACTGCTTCTTAATTTATCAAGTTGATTTAATTAGGTTTCAGGGTTTATGTGTGTATAAATTCACTTTTTCAATAGCATCTACTTCTCACAAATGTTTTACATTGCTCTTAAGTTTCTTAGATGTTTCTTCTGTATACATGTTTTGCTTTAATCATCATCATTTTTACTGTGATTGTGTTTTTCATGGCCTTGTATTCCGTGAGAAAAAAAACTAATCTCATTATAAATATACATATAAACAGGCCTTACATTGTGCTTCTGCTGGCTAATCAGAATTGCGATTAAAAACACAGCACATTTAGAAGGACAAAAGAAAAGAGTTCCTCGTTCCATCTCTGTTTTTACTTCTCTCCTGGTTAAAAATACCACCACGCTGACAGACAATGAGCTATAAGCACAATGAGACTGTGGTGGAACCTGCCACCCACTCGCAATCTCAATGCGTCTTCCAACCATTCCAATGTCAGCCTACCTCACGCTGTTCCCTCATCTCTGCTCGCTCATTGATGCAGTGTCATTCTTTAAGATGGATGACAAAGTTAATTTCCTTCCCCTTGAACCACGGCACAAAAGATCACTTAGATTAATTAGGTTCACATGGCACACTTACTACCAAACCAAGATTTGTTGCTGAAAGGGATCTCAAAAGTAATCGGATTCCACTTTCTGTAACTGTAGCTAAAGGAAATGACACATATTAAGACCGTTGGGTTGATTCTTGGTAACTTGGGAGTCGTAAGTCATCAAACAAAGTGGCACCAATTCATTCCAGTCTGGGCCAGTTGGTGCTGAAATCATACTGTGTGGCATTTAAAGATGCAATAATTGACTTTTCTGGCCATTTGAGGACAGTGGATCTGCCTTTACACATATTACTGACATATTATTATCTAATAAAGTTATAGTGGTAAATATGTTAACAACCATTATTAGTACATGTCTGCCTGTTTACATTTATTTCTGTCAGTGTGAGTTAATCTGAGTTCATCATTTAATTAAATTTTTGCTCTGTTTGGGTAAATAAATAAATAAATTAAACAGATCCATTACGTTGGGGGGAAAACAATGACTAAACAGTTAAATAGCACGCTGTGCCAACAGTATTTTAGTTCATTAGGTTTAACTGCAGTGCGACTTGAAGCTGCTATAACCAGTGTTTTACATTAAGATAAGGCAAACTGACGATGTGTAATATAACATGGGTTGCACGTAGTGAAAAAGTCACAACAATTACCACCCAAGGGCAGTTCCCCTCAGCTTTACTGACTGTTTTAGCATTTTTCACTATTTCAGTTTTTTTTTTTACTTCAGCTTTTATTCATTTTGATGGCATTGAAAAAAAATGTCCAGTTTCCACATTCACAAAACAGTGATGACCTTATTTTATGATGCGTTTGATTCATCTATTTGATCTATTTTGTCTTCGGTGTCATGGTTTGGACACCTATTCTCAAAGAACAGAAACTCACTGCATCAAATGACTAAACAGTCTTGTAGGCTGATTAGTGAGTCATAGCGTGACCCAGCAGGCACACCACACAGTTACAGCTCCATTTTAATACAAAACTTTAATGCGCAGTGAGTTTCAGCTTCTTTATTGTATTCTCCCAGATGAACAACTCGTAGCAACATTGCACAGCGGATACAAAAGCAATTGTTATTAATTGTTATTATTTATTTTCTTTTCAGTTTTTAGGGGTTTCAGGGTTGATTAGAACCTTGAGTTCTTTGTATTGTGCTGTCTATTGTCTGTGTTGTTTGTAAAATGTAAGTTTATCTGAGGGGCAGCACGGTGGCTCGGTGGTTAGCACCGTCGCCTCACAGCTAGAAGATCCCCGGTTTGTGCCCGCCTGGGATCTTTCTGTGTGGGGTCTGCATGTTCTCCCTGTGCAGCGTGGGTTTTCACTGGGTACTCCGGCTTCCTCCCACAATCCAAAAACGTGCTGAGGTTAATTGATTATTCTAAATTGTCCGTAGGTGTGAATGAGAGTGTGTTTGGTTGTCTGTCTCTATGTGTAGCCCTGTAATAGTCGCCCTAGTCGGCTGGGATAGACTCCAGCCCCCCTGCTACCCTACAGAGGATTAAGCGGTGTATAGATGATGGATGGATGGATGGAAGTTTATCTGAATCTCTGTCTCAGTCTATGTTATCCATGTTTCTTAATTCATAATTTAAACCAAATTTAGAATTATTCCTATATACTGTATATGTTATAAGTATTTCCCACTTAATTGCAGCAAATTAGCGAGAAATTTTATTTTTATGAATGTCCATTTCTGTTTAGAGACAGAACAACATGTTCTTGTGGGGTCTGGCAGAATTTAATAGGCTGCCAAGACAGCAGGTGGAAATAGTGACAGTATTTTGTGTTCCTTTTCCTTGTTTGTTTCAATAAAAAATTGTCTTTTCTTACTCCATAAAAAGAACAAATTGCTGTTTTTCAAAATACAGATTTTGGATGTGAACATTGTGTGCAGTTTTGGTAAGTTTTTCATTCAACATGTAACTTTTTCTTCTTCTGTAAACTGTTAAAAAAGTTTTACTTTTTAAAGTGCAGCATTAAATTGATCTGCTGTTAA
Source organism: Chromis chromis (assembly GCA_900302755.1). Classification (NCBI taxonomy): domain Eukaryota; kingdom Metazoa; phylum Chordata; class Actinopteri; family Pomacentridae; genus Chromis; species Chromis chromis. Next base: position 5,581 of record OMNN01074191.1, on the reverse strand, counting down.
TTCCGCACCACATGAATAAATCAGTGAATGAATAAATATAATATGTGAGCAGCTTTGTCAGTGTAAAGCTGACACAGGTGGCACTCCGATGCCACCAGCCGTCTATTAATCAGTGTTTGTGTTTACAGGGTCATTTCTTATGAACCACAGTGCAGTTTACTTGGCACTGCTGTCACCAGCCCAAACAAATTGAAGTTAAAGAGCAGACAATCCGCCTTGGACTTGTGTGGTGCACACAAATCTTTAGTCGCTCCCCAAAGTCATTCAGTGGGTCAAACACAGTCACTAATGTTCTCCTGTCACCTTTGTCTCCCTCCTTATGTTGTACTCAGGTTTCATTTATATTTGTTCTATTTTTCCCATTCTGTGTTTCCTGATTCCTCTTGTTTTCTCTCCCCTCTATTTTGTTTGTACCTTGGTTTGTTTATTTACTTCTTTCTCCTTTCTGGCTCAGCAAGCACACTTCTAAAAATACCTGTTCTCATCTGCAGGTGCTATAATTTTATGTGAGTGTGATTATAAATGTAGCTTGTACTGACTGGTTGTTTGCGATGCAGTAATCAGGGAGCTGAAGAATGAGAGCCAACACAGCCACTGCCCCCACTGATGGTATTTTTAGAATGGTGGAGATGGCGGCTATTTAATCTCTATGCACATGTGTGAATAAGGGTCCTCTGCATAGGTCTTAATGCTGTGTTTTATGAGTTTTAGCATGTTCCAATGCATGTGTGTAAAAGTCACCAACACCTTCTATTTGCACAAGTAGGGCAGCAGTATCTCATGAATAAAAACAACTCCAGCTGCTGTGCAGTCCCACAGAGCCTGGTTGGACGAGCTGCACCAACTGTTGCAGTAGATGAAGATTATGAAGTCTTGAAATAATCAATATACTCATGCTATGTATTCCTTGGTTGAGTATTATAATGTGTTCTCAGCCTGTTTTAATATTGGCAAGGCTGCAACTAGTAAGAGTGGCAACAATTAGTTAAATAATCAATTCACCATTTGGTGGATTGAAAAAGTTTGGATTAGTTAGTCTAAAACAAAACAAGACATGATGACCCTTCTGGCCTGGAGGTCCTTCTACTGGGATCATGCTGTATCTGTTGCGCTAGATCTGGAAAAATGCAACTGGCACCATTTATAAAAGGTTGCCACACCTGTCATGTTCAGGGAAGAAGTCTTCTCATACTACTAAAACTATAATGGATGTAGCATTTCTGTTTCATGAAATTAGCTTGGTTTGGAGTTGAGTTTTTAAGGACAGGGCCAATAACATCAGTGTCACTTACGTCTCGGTATAAAATACTTGACTAAACAAATTGACAGTTTTGACTTTCGTCAAAAAGTAAAATAGTTGAGTCTTTAAAATCTGGCACCGATCTGGTGATAAAGTTAACAAGACTTATTGTGTTTCAAAATTCTCCCAAGTGTCTCTTAACCATAGAGGCCAAGGATGTTCATTTGGCCTTACAGCGCTGCAGTTTTTCTGACTAAATTTGTTGGAATATTTTTCAGGTGGAACTTGAAGTGTGTAAGGCTTAAAGATGCCTTCCAGTGAAAATCAAGTTTTTGTACTTGTTAACATGTCCATGTGGTGTTTTTTAAATGCTACGACACAAATCAGTTGAGTTGGCTGAGCATTTCCGCCTCAAAACTGCAGTGTATTGATGACAGTCTCAAAAACAAAGACTTCATACTTTGGGGTGTAACAAACCTAAAGAACAAATTCTGTCAGCTTGCAGTGTGGGACTTTCTCTATCACTATTTTTCTTCAGAATCAGTTTCTGGCTCGAACATGTACGGCTGAATCACTCCAATATCATAGCTTGCCATTGTGTAGAGTAGAGTAGTTCTGCAGTGTTTGTGCCCACGATGGCATCCACACATTACTTGTTTTGTGTGAACAGTCAAAAAATGAAAAATAAAAAAAACTGTAAAGTAACAGATGATTGAGAGGAAGGAACCAACGAACAGTTTGCATTTTTGCTAAATTAAGACTTTTAGTAAACCGAGTTATTGGTTAATTACTTTATCATTTCTGCACACAGTGGCTGAATGTTCTAGATTTCACACTCTGGGTGAGACAGCAGTATTGTTTTGTTACCTTGAATCAAACTGTTGAGGGATAAAACCGAACATTTCTCAGGTCTACCTGAAGTGGCACTACATTGTGACTCGCAATGCATCATCGCAAAAAAAACGATTAGATTGGTGATCTTGTTATTATATTGTTGAATGTGATATTCAGTGCCTGATGACTCATCAGCTTGCCAGTATTGTAGTATTGTCTGAATTCAGAGAGGATGATAATGCTGCATTGAGTTTTCCGTTAGGAGATCAGCCGACTCACAGCCTGTCAGCTCGGGGCTTGTGATCCTACACCGTTAACTTCTGGTGAGAACTGTCCATGACGTGGGACGAAATTACATGTTCCAGTTTAATATAAAGTATAGGCGCAGGACATTTGCTTTCATGCTTGACTGTTAAAAAATGTTGCCAGTGTTTCTCAAGTCTAACCTACAAGCCAGTCAATCAGAAGTGTCTGGGTGAGATTTTGAGAAATCCATTTAGATGATCATCATATTGATTATGTATATCTAATCAGGGTTTGCACTAAGCTCATTGGTGGCCATTGTCAATTGATTACCGGTGCATTACTGGTTTATGGAGGTGAAATGCCTGCTTACTGGCTGAATACGACTCCAGGGAAAGTAAATATCTGTGACAAAACAATGAAATATCAATTAAACTAAGTTCTTTAGTTTTTGTGAGTGCAGGTCTAAAGTGGTTTGCAGAAAACATTTAGTTTTTCTAAAAAATTAATGGCGTTTGAATGCAGCCAACATGCAGACACAAAACTACGAGCTCTCTATAGCCCAACTCTTATCTGCATTATTAAAAGTCAAAGTGGGGCTGAATCAGCAGTAATTACTCTCTTGAATGTCTGGAAGTCCACTTACCTGAGCAGGAGAGTAGAGCTGACATCGATGGTGTGTGTGTCCCTCATGAGCTGCACCGCCACCTCCTCCATCTCGCAGCGGTGCCATCATGCCACCACTTGGACCCCCAACTGTCCCGACTGTAATTGCACCAGACGCAGCGCCGCCCACACCCACCCCACCTGTGGCGCCACCTGTGGCCCCGGCGATAGCTCCGATGCCCCCCATCATGCAGCAGAGGCCTCCCTGAGCCAACTCCAACTCAATTTCAGCGTCCATCTCAGCGTCCTCCTGCGCCTCCTTGTTGGAATCGTCCAGATGCTTCATGAGCACAGCGACCACCACATTTATCAGGACGAACTGCGCCGTGAGCACGAAGGACACGAAATACATTGGGGAGATGAACTGCAGTCCGGCATGGCAGCCATAGTCTGTGCCTGGATGATCTGGTGGGCACTCCCTTAGGGTGTCCTATTGGGTAGCAGGGTATTGCGAGAGTTTTGGGGTTGAGAAAGGGAAATGGAAAAAAGGGTCAAACAGAAATTAAAGCAACACAAGAGCAGAAGTAGAGGGGATGGATGAAATGGAGGATATGGGTATGGGTTATGGATTTGGGGAGATGGACGGACAGGGGAACGGAGAGTTTCAGAATAACAACATTACAATAACACAGAATATAATTGCAGGGAAAAAAATATTTACAAAATCATTTAATCTGCTCATTATTTAAAAAAACAAAAAACAACCTATGATCCAAACAGTATCACAAGATGGTGATTTTAAATTTAATTCTGTAAGCTAGGTTATATTTGTTCCCACATAGGCTACTTGTAGAATTTTTTAAATGATTGTAACCTTGTATGTTTTAACAAGATTTGCTTAAAAGCCCAACTAGGGACAGGAATTGTGAATTAGCTGTAGCTAAAATTCTATATGCAACACATCAGATTCATGCATTGAAACTATGTTAATTGCATTGTCCCTATTAAATAAATAAAAATTGAATTGAATTGAATTAATGGGTCCAGAGGAGGAGAGAGGGAGGAGGAAAAAGATGGAGGGTGAAGGAAACTGTGGTCTGAGGGAAGGTCAGAGAGTTAAAACCACGTGGCCAGGACGGCAGGATTAGAGGGAAGAGAGGAAACAGAGAGGGAGAATATCAAAGCTCGCTGCAAAAGGTCACGGCCACTTTGTTCTCCGTGACAAACCATTCCCCCTTTTGTCTTGTGCAAAGTGTCAGACTGGACATGAAGCAGGGACGAGTCCTTAATGCAGCTTCTACAAAGCAACAGACGCAGGAAGATGTGATCAAGACTTTATCGGTTTAAGCTCAGTAAAGATAAAGGTGTGATATTTAATATGCGCCAAAGCCCCAGAATGCTGTAAAGATATTGATGCGACTGCGGTGCTCTGAAGCCTGCTCACCTCCACCGCTATTCATTTTACAGACAGGCCGCCTCGAGTCGAGGTTTGTTTGGAGACGACTGTCCTCGCATCAAGGCTGCTGCTCGTAAACAACGCTAACAATTAAAAGCGTGCCCTTGGGTCTCCTGCCACCGCTTTAATGTACAGCTTTGAGGAAAAACGACAAAAGGGGAAGAGAGATGAAAGAAAACGAACAGAGCTGAAGGGAAACATCCACATCACAGCGTATTAACTCACTGACTGCCATTGAAGACCATTACAGGACTTCATAAAGAAAAAATCCTCTAGAGTAAACACCAGAAGTAGAGGAGACTGTGATGTACAACGGCGCAGGACTAAATTTGGCCAAATGGTGGCGTCCATTAGAGGAACACAGTCCTGGAACTCACTGCCAGCTCATGTTAGAAGCTGTCAAAACTACACCACCTTTAAAAAGACCCTTAAGCAGTGGTTAATGACAAATCAGACCTGTTCTCATGAGTAACCTTCTGTCATTTCTATGTGAATTTGTATTTATTCTGTCAGATCTTTGCATGTTTTATCCATTTGTCAGTGTATTTGTGTATGTATAATGTATTGTCTCTATGTTTTTAAACACCTGCCTTAGGACAACGGATTAAAATTAGCATCTATGCTAACTAAGGCATATTTACGTTGATGCTTCTGCTGACATGTCAATTAATATGCATTGTCCTAACCAAATAAATGAATAAAGATAAAGATTGACGTGTTTTGGCGTCAATTGGGTTTTTCAACGGGAGGCGTTCGGGGACACTCTGGGGGAGGTCTGGTATCAATATCAGACTTGTACTGTAGTGTAGTAAGAAATCGCTGCCCTGTAGATGGCAGCAGTGCAACGATTTGAAGGAGAAATGAGCCGACCAAGCAGGAAATTCAGCGTCCCAGACCGGCTGGCGGCTCCAAGACGCCGAGTTTCTCCGCAGCCCAGATCCTACTACGAGTCGGAACCTGACCTAGATTCGTTAGAGGAGTGGCTGTCTTCTGGGTCAATCGGGAGCAGCAGAACGTCGTCCTCAGGTGCTCCAGAAAGACATGAAGGAGGTAAAAATCTAACTTGCTTTAGAAATAAAGATCGATTTGATTCGCTAACTTGCTAGCTCGCTAACTTTTATTGCTCACGGTTTGAGCTGGTTTGAGACATCAAAGCGATCCGACCTCAAAGCCATGATGGTAATTGTCTATATTTCTATAAT
>OMNN01074190.1:0-31332 GCA_900302755.1 Chromis chromis | reverse complement strand
AGAGAAGAAGAGAGGCCCATAGAAGAGTGGCAAGGATGAGAAAGGAGGAGCGAGGAAAGAATAGGAGACATGAACAGAGACTGGAGAGAGGGAGAAAGGAACAGAGAGGAGACAAGAGCAGAAGAAAACAAGAGAGAGGAGAGGAGAGTAGGAGAAAGGAACAGAGAGGAGAGGAGAGGAGCAGAAAAGAGAGAGGGGGAAAAAAGAGAAACGGAAAATACAACCAGTGGGTAGAGGAGAGAATGCAAGGGGCAGTGGAAGAGTACAAGGAGGCACTTGAGAAAGGGGTGAAAGTAAGTGTGCGCTTCCTCTCAAGGGCGTGGAATCTTCCCTGGGCCACACTGCAGAGAAGAGTGACGGCAAGGTTGATGACACTGCCCATGTTTCTGGAAAGAAACAGTATCTCCCTGAGGCAGCAGAGAAGGAGCTGGCTGCTCTGTTGAAGACCATGGCACAAAGGGGGTTCCCTCTCACCAAGCGGGATGGCCAGAAGCTGGCCTTCCAGTATGCGTCACACAACCAAATCAGGGGCTTTTCCCGAAAGGCTGGCCGTGCAGGGTATTACTGGTTTCAGAACTTCATGAAGTGCAACCCAGGGCTAGGGATGCGGAAACCTTCTGCAAGGGCGGCAGGCCTCAACAAACAAGTGATCAGCCAGTGGTTCCAAGAATATGAGAACTTGCTCTGCAAGCTTGGCCTTGAGGGCATTGCATCTCACCTCTGGAACTGTGATGAGTCTGGTCTCCAAGACCAGTTCTCATCCACTAAAGTGGTTGGACAGGTTGGCCAGCCATGCATTGAGGTCTGCGCAGGCGAAAAGGGCGAAACCACCACTTGCCTGGCAGCATTTAATGCTGAAGGAACTTACAGCCACACCATGGTGATTTTCAAGGGGAAACGGCTACATGCAGAGTGGCTCCAGCAGTGCCCAGAGAAAGTCACTGACCATGTTTCTGGAAAGAAACAGTATCTCCCTGAGGCAGCAGAGAAGGAGCTGGCTGCTCTGTTGAAGACCATGGCACAAAGGGGGTTCCCTCTCACCAAGCGGGATGGCCAGAAGCTGGCCTTCCAGTATGCGTCACACAACCAAATCAGGGGCTTTTCCCGAAAGGCTGGCCGTGCAGGGTATTACTGGTTTCAGAACTTCCTGAAGCGCAACCCTGGGCTAGGGATGCGGAAACCTGAAGTCCTATAAGCTGCAAGGGCGGCAAGCCTCAACAAACAAGTGATCAGCCAGTGGTTCCAAGAATATGAGAACTTGCTCTGCAAGCTTGGCCTTGAGGGCATTGCATCTCACCTCTGGAACTGTGATGAGTCTGGTCTCCAAGACCAGTTCTCATCCACTAAAGTGGTTGGACAGGTTGGCCAGCCATGCATTGAGGTCTGCGCAGGCGAAAAGGGCGAAACCACCACTTGCCTGGCAGCATTTAATGCTGAAGGAACTTACAGCCACACCATGGTGATTTTCAAGGGGAAACGGCTACGTGCAGAGTGGCTCCAGTAGTGCCCAGAGAAAGTCACTGCCTGGGTCTCAGATAATGGCTGAGTTACTGCTGGATTAGGAAAACATTTACATTTTGTAATTCATGAATTATTTTAAAATTGTTTTAATGTAATGTTACATTGTGTTAGATGTGTGTTACAATTAAAGTTATGAAGATTGTTTATCAGAAATGACTCTGTTTTGGTGTGTAGTTTGAGTGGCTCATTTTAGCTGATCAGGTGGCCCATTTTACCAGAAGACTGCTCATCTCAAAAGGTAATGTTTCAAAAGCTGTAGGATCTGAACGATTAAATTTGATCAATTAAACGCAAAAATATTAAAAACGTCCTTATTAACCATGAAAACACAATTCAATGTCATACATTGCTACATTCTTAGCTTACTAAGCGATTTACCAAAAAGTGGCCCAATTTACCATAATTAAATCATATAGTTTTGTATTTTTCCAACTATTCTGTTGTGACAATATACAGCATATGAACAATGTGTAAGGGATGAAGGTGCACACAGTTCTGAGTATTTTTTCCACAATATTTCTAGTTTACTCCAGGTTTATAAAGAAAATGAACGAGGATACATCACTCTGAATACTGAATATATATTAAGTAGCATTAAGTAGCTGGTTATTTGCCAGATGTATCGTTATGAACCACATCAATAGACACAGAAACAGTTGGCACCTTCTCGCAATACAAACAAGTCAGTGTGGGTGGTGTGAGGTACTGCGAATATTCACACTGAAGGTGCATTCATTGATGTTTATAAGGCGAATACACTCAGGATAACCTCCCAAAACACACACACACGGGCACACACCAGAATAATAACTGAAAAAAAGTAAAATTTAGTAATATGAGGTCCAAAAAATGTGATTAAAAGGCTACATACCCGTCCTGTTGGTGTTTATTCGGGAGAAATCTGCCGTGTGTCCTCCCTTCAGCCACTGGAGCAGCGACTGTGTTATTGTGTACTTTTGAAGTTGTTTTGTTCTAGTTTAGTTGAGTTTTCCAGAGTCTCGTGGTGTATTTTACGTTTCTGGAACGTGTTTCTCTTTTATTTATAGGCTACTAACTACAGCTTTACTAGAGATAGAATTGTCTGAATGTACAAAAAACATCCAAGCAGGACGAATAGAGATAGTTAATAATACAACATTTTGTCAATTCATATTAAATATTTTAAAAATAATAATTTTCGACTAAATAAAAAAATAATAAGAGCGACACAATTTAATGTTTTTTTTTTGCTGGTGATCTGTTCTTTAATAAAGGAACCCCAGCTGTATGTTGCAGTAGTTTTCCCATAGATGGCGCCACTGCGACGTGTTTCCATGTTCTGCCGAAATATGCGCTCATTATTAAGCAGAAAACAGAGAACTGCACAATTAAATGCCCGCAGTTCAACATTCAGACTGCCTATCGTTTGCATAAATAGTCACAAAGCGGTGCACTGGCCCACATGTTGTGTTAAACTTCCTCGTGTGTGGAGTGTGAGCTGACAGGAGGTGGTTTTACAGGGAACACACTGAACTTCTCCGGCTGTTCACAGACAATCAGAAATATAAACAAACTACCATGAACGAACCAAAGAGGTGGTAAATATAAAAGAACCAAACAAGGGATTATTGCTCATTCATTATATTAGGTGGAAAATGTATTTTTTAAACCGCAACCGCATTACTCCAGCCTCTTTCTCCTGTTTTTTATGTTTTATGTGATAATTTAATATATTTCGGTTTTTGACCAAACTAAACAAATTACGCAGATGCTTCCTGAAGGGTCTTTTTAAACTTTAATCCTGCACAACTTGACTGACAAGAATGCTTAACTATTACAGTGGTGAAATAATGGGAGGGGTATTGAGAGCACAGTGTAAACAGGGCAACACTGTGATTTGACGGTGAGAGGGCGGTAGTTTCCGAGCGGGCCCTGAAGGCAGCATCAGTCTCCTGGATCCTGGGTGTGTGCAGCCAGTAGAGCTCAGAGACTGACAGAGAAAACACCAGGAACATCTCAACGTGAGTCCAGCTGTGCCTGTCATCTGTCACCGTGTTCGTTAGTCCTTCTCCGGCGGAACGGACTGAGAATGGGAAACTACCCGAGCTAGTTTCTGAAGAGGAACACGAATTCGGGGGGGAACTGTGCTAAAACTACCAGGTTAGTTAGCTCCCCATAGCCTCTCGCTTGCCAGCTTTATTCGCAACTAGTTAAGTCAGTTGCTTCATCTTTTAGCTAACCAGTGGTCGCTGGCACCTGTAGTGAACTCGTTTCGTACGTGGAAGTGGTGTGAATCTGTTCGGTCATTTAACGATTGTCAGCCTCGTTAGCAAGCTAGCTTTCTCCTAATTGCATGCCATCGGTTAGCTATGCAGATTGTCACTACACTGCTAGCCAGCTAACGTTAGCAGCTGAGGTTAGCTAAAGGAGGTCAGTGTGTGGGGTTCGCTGATGCTGAACCACATTCACTGTGATATTATTTATTATTTCTACACCACTAACCGCTTTAATCAATCACTGTTTTGTAGTATGCTGTATGGTTAATTTATGATACGTTTCATAGCATATAGCTTAAACCTTGTTAGTATTTTTTAGCTCCTATAGCATCGTACAACAGTTTATAGCTAGATTTATTACCTATTTCTTCAGCACTAACCCACTTTGCTCTTTCACTTTCATTTACATGCATTGTTCTTTTACGATACGTGTTCAGTCTTAATGATATGTGCATTTTAACCTGTCATAGTTTCTGTCTTGCATTGGTTTTGGGAGGAATGCAGTTTCATTCCGCTGTATACCTTGTGTGTAAAACTGGAATGACAATAAAGTTGACTTGGCTTTAGAAACTTGATAATGCTAACTGTGGGTTAAGGTTCAAGAGGCTGACTGGTAGAAAGCACCACTCCTTACTGTTTGACTTACTAATCGAGTGGTGTTAAACTTGATAACTCCCCTCATTGCCCTGGTTGTAACACTAACATCATCTCTTGTTCTCTCCAGGTTGAGCCTTCAGTCGCACCATTTCCCTCCAGAGAAGGAACAGGAGCACCGTGGACATGCAGACTTTCCTGAAAGGCCGGAGAGTCGGCTACTGGCTCAGCGAGAAGAAGATGAAGAAACTGAATTTCCAGGCCTTTGCTGATTTGTGCAGGTATGTGGACGTATACTATCAATGTGTTGCGAGCAGGTAAAGTGACTAACACACCCAGCAAAAACATCTTGACATGCATTCACACAGTACGCCCACATCATTAACAATTTATGTCGCAGTGAATTAAAAGTGGCATTGATAGACGGTAAACTTCCTCTTAAGGACCCTGTGACAAAAGGGACTGATTATCACCTCTTCTCCAGTTACAGGGAATAACCCTTTTGCACTTTTCACTGGAACTTTCTCTTTCATACTTACACACTGGATCAGCGACGTTCCTCCTCATGTCTGTTAAGTATTTAGGCCCCGCTGCTACTCTGCTTCTCTCCTCTCAGTTGTATTGCACAGGCATTTTTTAAAAGAGTACTCATGAGTGCCCCGCGGAAAAGTGGCACAAGTAGATTTTGTTTGTTATGTCTCGACTCGTGCTTGTTGAGACATGGCACATTAAGGGAATGTGTGTAGGCAGGACAATATTCGTGGTGTAACAGGACAAGCAGCCAAAACAGGTGTTATTATTTTGTCAGTTGTCCTGGAGCTTGGAAATTTACCACACAATCAGTGTGTGGACTGAAGAAATAAATCTAGTACTCTTACCCTGTGACCGCTACAGTATCTGTTATCACTTGTGGTTGGAACAGTGTGATATCTCTGAGATCAGTCTCGGAGTCAGTCTTTTGTCTCTACTTGTGATGTTGACATTTTATTTATCTACAAAAAATAGACCTGTATGCCCAAATGCATAGTCATAACAATTCTTTTTCACCCAGCCTTGAGAGAGGCAACTATGCGAATGTTACATGTATATTATCTTGTTGTACATTATCCCTGTCCAATAAAGTAAATGTTATATAAGCTGTTATAAAGATGGGCCTGGATTTTCTTAGTAGACATAAATTCAAGGGAAGAACTGAACTCTCCCTCCTTGATTTACAATAGCTGCTATACAGTATATTGGACTGGGGAAGGTATGGCAGCAGCCTTATCATCTCTCATTGCAACATTGCATTGCTCTGTCTGTGCTGTACGAGAGCTGTAGTTAACCTGAGAACTCAATTGTTACAAATGACAGCAGCTAACATTGAGAGAGAATGGAGAAAACATTTTAGAGTCTCCACTTGTTTGATTTAGCAGGAATGTGCCTCAGTAGCTCAGGTATGTTGACAGTGTGCTTTGAAGGATTTTCACCTTTTCCTACACGGTTGTTGCCTCACAAAGCGACCTGATTGAGCCAGCGCAGATTATCACACTGTAATCCACAAAACATTTTTAATCTCCTCATAAACCTCCAAGCAACACCCCCCCTCCGTCCCTCCCCTCCCTGCAACCTGCTCACCCCCGTCTTCCCTCAGAGCTGGACCAAAGCCTGTTATACATTAAGGGTGGGGGCCTGGTGTTTGTGACAGAAGATCAGGAAGATCAAGTCGCATCAATAGCCTTAAACAGCAACAACAAATGACACATGTGAATGACAAAGAGCCACAAAGTGAATGTAGGTGTATCATGTATGTGATCACCGCATGACTGCTTTTTTTAACTTGTTGTCAAGTTCTGCTTTTCTCTACATATTTCCCCAGTCCTATAGCGTGTTAGAAATCAAAAGTCATCTTCACGAGGAAGGAAATTTGTAGAAGTTAGATAATCTTCCTATGTTTGGCTCCAGTATATTTATTTTTAAAGGAGATATTGCCTTTCTGAGGAGTCATTCGTAAACTTTCTCATGTTGTCGTCTATTAGTTTAACCTCAAGCTAGAATGCAAGAAACAGTTTTATGTTATCATAAAATAATTGAATCACTATTTAAATTCCATGTTATACACCACAATTTTTGCTTATTAGATAGATGTGTGTAGGTTTTAGACTTGTTTGGCTTTATTATCTAAGGTAAACCATGTGTCCCTATTATATTCAAACAGTGACTGAACAGGTTTATTTCCCCTGTCATCATGTGGCATGCAGCTGCCATTGTGAGTGTGTCTCTGAGGAGTGTGTCCTGTCTCATGCAGCTGGACTTACGGGATTCCTGCTGGTCAGAGTCACTTGGGTTTTTGTTGGTCTCGTATAAGCTTGCACAGCCGTTCAGTGGCTTCTCACCGATTTCCGTATTCCTGATTTGGAAAAATATGATGCCCTTGAGAGCAGCCAGCCCGAGCGTCATAGGATAATATGAAAATATTGTCACCTCGTCCTGTCAAGGCAAGGCCACTGCGTGTGTGCTATGACAGCAAGTCTAATGAGATCACACTGAGTTGTACCTGCTGTGTGCTTGAGTGCAGTTTTTTACTCAAATGATTCAATTTGCTGCAGTAATAAGAAGACTGTGATTATTTAAAAACTCCTACAAGCATCACTCTAAAATCTTTAACATGTAAAGATTGCCCTGGATTAATTATTAAGGTAAATGTTCGTTATCTGGTGAAACTACTCTCTGACCAATGTTATTCACTAGAATACTATTGAAATAATCACTGTAGTTTCTTGTAATGATTATGAGCCACTCCTTAGATAATTGTTCCCTGTTGTGCTGTCTTGCTATCATTTACTTCATCAGTATATCAATGCAATCTCAAATACACCCAGTTGTAAACTACAGTTTAGATACTGTAATGCACTGGATACACCTGTGGTCAAGTCAGATACTCTTCACTACCAACTCAGCCATATACAGAGTAAACAGTGGGACGAAATTGTGCTTCTTTATTACAATGGTGTGACATGCAAACAGACAATATGTAGTGCTAGAAACAACAAATAGTGCAGCTACAAAGGCAGTGCGCATTAATTGGACAGTATAGCAGATCAGTTAAACAGTAGACGAGTGGCGGTAACATTATGTTCAGTGGATATTTCTGTGTGCAGCTGAGGCATATTTATAAATATACAAATTAAGGTGTGTGGCTATATTTATATGGTTTCACAATAGCGAGAGGAAGATTCATATTATATTTCCTGAATGATAAAAGGAGAGTTATAAAGTACCTGAGTGTATATATGTAAACTAGACTTATTTGTGTCATGATTAACGACGTAGTGCCTATAAATACTAAACCTGAGGCTTAGAGTTTATGGATATATTATATTGTGTGCTGTATCATCATAAGTATTGGCCGATAAAGGCCTTAAAATAAAACATAGTAAGTGGCCTAAAATGACATTTGCAGGCAGATAATTCCAGTCTGGTTAAAATTTTAGTATTTTTTTAAATGACATTTACTGTGTTCTACATACGGGCCATCACAATAAAAGTAGGCATCAAAATTTGTTAATTCAATACAATAGAGACTGAAGGGTTTCTGTAATTAGGTGGCAAGAATATGTGCCTATATTAGTATCTGTAATCAGACAAAATGAGTTGGAAAATATTGGCATGAGATATCAGCAAACATGGAATATCGTGCATCCCTGCTGTGTGCCATTATGAAATGGTGTCAAAAAAGTCTCTTGTTTTTCAGTACACCTCTGTGTTCTTGTGTGTCAAACCAATTCATAAAATTCTGACCCTGGCCTGCTTCTCTGATGGGTCTTCTTCCTTCATCCTTTTCTCTCTGCTGACTCTGTAACAATATCGGAGAGCAGACGATCTCCATATCTGAGATGGGACGAAGCTAAAGGCCCCATTCACTTCACATGAAACGCGGCAGCTGCAGTATTAAATATCCACGTTGTTGTGAAGCGGTGAATGGCTGCACTGCTGTTACCATGGGACTGTAACCTCAAAAACAACTGGGCTGGACGGGCTGAGTTAGTGGTATTGCTACACTGGTTTTGTTCTCATTGTAAATTCAACCCAACTAGGGGCTGTTTTTTGGCCGTTCAAGTTTTTTTTTGTCTAAATTCTTTTGGCGAACTTGTTGAATTGAGCTAGAGAGGACTCTTGACAAGCCAGCTCCATCAGGATTGTGCAAATTTCCTCTCTTCTATGCTCTGTTTGGGCATTTGTTTTTCTCTCAGTGGAGGGGTAGTATAAACCCAGCAGGTTTAAACATGCGAGAGGCCTTCTCAGAGCCTTGGTCGAAAAACTTCTCTCAAAATGGAGAAGTCATCTTGCATCGAGATTTATGTACAAATCGTCAGTTGCTTAAATGCTGCTGTGTGATGTCAGAGATGAGGAAAAGATATCTGTCTAGACAAGAGTGGGGATCTGAACGACACTCTTGTCTGAGTCGGCTGTTAAGACATGACCAATTTCAGCTAAAATAACACAATGTTTGTGCTGTTTCTGCAAAGTTTTCTCCATCTCTGCAGGGGGATATCAGTCATAATAATCATACTTTCCCGTGCTGCTATCAGACAAATTCACTGAATAAATTAGGATAATTTTTCATTTATTTTTGACGTCTAGATGCAGACAGACCGATGTGTCAGTCGCTCTTACTATTAATGTCATCGAACTGTTGAAAAGCTTTGTGGATCTCTGTTTAATTTCTCACATGGAGGGGAAGTAGTTTGGTGTCAATTTGCATGAAGAGTTAAATGAAGCTTCCGATTATAAAGGAAATAAATTAAGTGAGGGTAAAATAATGGAATAACTTGTTTTACAGAGCTTATATGTCAAAATATGAAAGTAAAAGTAAACTGTTATAAATAAGTGTGTGTTTTCTTGTCATTTTTGCCGTGCAGTTATGATGCATCTGTTGCATCACTTAGCTTTCTGTTGGGGTTTTTTCCTTTTTAGCCTTTGAGTTTCTTCAAGTCTTTGCTTCCTCTAAATCTTTGAGCCTGTAGATATACCTTGTCAGGGCGGCTGTGGCTCAGGTGGTAGAGCAGGTTGTCCACTGATGGCAAGGTTGGCGGTTCGATCCCCGGTCCCCCCCACATGCCGAAGTGTCCTTGGGCAAGACACTGAACCCGAAGTTGCTCCCAATGGCAGATTAGCGCCTTGCATGGCAGCTCTGTCGCCATTGGTGTGTGAATGTGTGTGTGAATGGGTGAATGCGAAACACATTGTAAAGCGCCTTGGGTACCACTAAGGTACAAAAAGGCGCTATATAAGTGCAGACCATTTACCATTACCATTTACCATCAGTAGTTTTCATTCAGAGGGATCAATGAAGGTCTGTACAAAATTTCTTTCCACTCATTGTGCGGATGTTTACAAAAATTGGACCTGTTAAGGTTGTTAGAGGATCACGAAATAATCAGGATTCATCCTCTGGGGATCATGAATGTCTGAATTAATGTTTATTTATTGTTGGGTTTTATTTCTTCTCCATTTTAAAAGTGGCATCATTTTACTTGATTTTATGGTAAATAGTTTTATCAGAATTTTCCTATGTAAAGCACTCTGTAACATTGTTTCAGTCTGGAGAAATTCACGACTTCGACCACAAATGTCAACGTTTTATAGGAAGTTCTTGTTTCTTTTCAGATTGCTCATAAATACCTGGTAGAGAAGAACCTTTCTCCCAAGGATGAGACAAAATTCAAGGAGCAGCTGTACAGGATCTGGTTTGAACTTTATGCGAGGAGAGGATCCAGCAGGTGGGTGGAATCTGGCACAGCACCTAAAAATACACTTCACCAGTGGAATCTAGCAATATGATGTTAACTGTCTTACTCTGGCTCTGTGTAGCACATCCAGTCAGACTCACTGTGAGGAGGACTTGTCCTTACTGAAAACATTTATTTAGATCATTCTCAAGATGGAAGCAGCCACTAAATGCCACACGGTGCCCCAATAGCACTTGATATAATAATAAATCTTAAAATTAAGAGTGTTGGGTGTGACTATGAGCTGATGAAATGACACTTTTTGAAAATGCACAGTATTTCTGCTTGCAATACCAGGAGAGAAAAATCCTCTCCCAAAATAACAGAGAAAAGCCTGGAATCAGCATGACACTTTTTGTACTTTTGTTGCAATGTTCTCCTTTTTGTTTCCCTCCAGACCGGACTCTTCAGGGTTTGAACACGTGTTTGTTGGGGAGACCAGAGGAGGGCGGACTGTCATTGGTTTTCACAACTGGATCCAGCTCTACCTACAAGAGAAGCTGGGACACATTGATTACAAAGGCTACAGTGTTAATGCCCACTCACCTCAGGTATGATGTTGTGTTTCTGGAATCAGTGGGTTTCCACTCAGTCTGTATTATGTGTCTAAAACAGGCTAAATGTTATTGTGTTTTTTCTAAAAATCAAATAATCTATTAAGCTTACATTATTAATCAATCAGATTTCATTTAGATGAAATGTAACACAAAGCGCTTTACAGATATAAGGAACAAAAATGCAATTACAACAATACAAACAACTCCCCAGGACTCAAAAACACAGTGATTGAGGAACTGAGGAAACACTATCCCAAATAACACATGAAACACCAGATAAAATAAAATAAAATATCTATATTAAAATATAGATAGATAGCTGGACAAAATTAATAGGTAATAAATGATACATTGAATAGACTAAAATATGTAAACAAGTGAATAAATAGAGAAATCAATAAATAAAATTTGTTCAAAGTTCATTAGTTCTTTTTAATTAAATCTATCAGAGGACCTGGTAGTAGCTTTACATTAATTAGTTACATTAGTACAGTTAGTACTGTACATTAGTTTCCTGAAAAAAGTACATTAGTTTCCTTAAAAAAAACTATATGTATGTGTTTTAAATTTTCTAGTTAATCTATAGATCCTCTTGTATCCCTTTAAACAGAAAACTTTTAAACACATTCATTTATATTTGAGAAGTCTCTCATCTGTCTCTACTCCTTTTTCTCATACTGTCTGTTTCCCATGTTGACTTGCGTTCTTCATAGTCTTGCTCTCGTCTCTTGCACTCTTCATATTTCTTGCACACTGATGAAAAACCTCACATCCTGCTATGACCACGTTTGCAGTTTCACCTCTTGCTCAGCAGCTTTCTGCATATGTCTAAACATAATGTAGTAGACTGTGCACATGCTGACTTCTTACACTGCAGTAACCTGATATTGTTTTTTTTTTTTAACTTTTAGGCGACTTGTTGGTTAATTAAAACAGAATAAATGTCATTTTTCTGTTTATTTCTCAGGCCTTATTAGTTGTTTCCCTCTCATTTCCTGTTGATTCTGATTTTAGGTTTATTTCGCTCTTTGTAAAGGCAGATTTTTTTCAAGCTCACATATTTCTCATGAGTTTCTTTCCTGTCTCTTCTTCTCATACTGATGAGAAAGTGCCTACAGCTGTTTGCATGAAAAAAACCTCCTTTCTCCATCCCTCACCACCCTCTTCTTTTCTCTTTCATCCCTTGCCATTTCTTTTTCCCCCCGTCACTGCAGCCTGATGAGAACAAACACATCCTGGCGCTACAGTTCAGCTGGAAGAACGGTATAAAGCCTAAAGGCAGCATCTTCATCGGCGTCAGTCCTGAGTTCGAGTTCGCCCTCTACACTCTCTGTTTCCTCACCTCGCCTAACGAGCGGGTCAAAGTCCAATTCAGTTTTTACGACGTGGAGATTGTTTGCCACCACTACAACCAAAAGCACATAGGCACCACCTACCCTGTGCTCCTCAAGTACCTGAACCCTAAGTAGCTTGACTAGGAAATCAAACTGAGATGTACCTTCTCCAACAATGGAGGCTGCATTTAAAGTGTCACAGGAATTGTTGTTGTCTTTTTATTTTAGATAAAAATACAATAAAACCTTTCCCAGACCCAGATGTATTTGTCTTTGTTTCCATTGTCTATTCTGAAGAATATATGAAAGATAATAAGTGATGCTCATGGATCACTCCTAAAACATGTATGATGATTGTCGCCACAGATGTCTGAGGATACTGATCTCAGTCAGTTTCTCTAACAGGCCTTTTTAAGTTGTCACTCTCATTAATAATCTTCTTCTCTCTAATTTATGTAAGATCCTATCGTAAAAGCAAGAGACACATAAATAGTTCATTTGTTTATACACAGCTTCATGTTAGATTGTGTGACATGGTTGGTGATATGTGATATCGCAGTTTTTAACGCAATCACAACAGATTCAACCACTAGATGTCACTAGAGCAACTGCATCTTAGACCAAAATGAACAAATATGTCAACCACATCCTCCCCCGCTATTCGGTTTTACTTAAAACAAGATACATATGAGCAGTGAAAGTAAGCAAATTAGAACCTCAAAGCACCAGTAGAGACACTCACACTGAAATGAAATGAAAAAAAATGCATGTAAATGAGGTAAATAACACAAATAGTACTTCGTTTTTAAATTCTTTGGGCTTTTAGGGAACCCGCTGAACGCTGGACTGCACTTTTGCTTTTTCAGTGTGCTACAGAAGGTTACTCTCTGTTTAGAAGTGCAGGAAGGCCCAACAGTTTCAAAGGGAGGGATTCACATGCACTTGCATGCTCACACACAGCCAGAAAACAGAATCGAGAAGCTCAGATTACAACACATATAGAGGAAGTGTGAGATCACTCTGCTAAGAACGCTTTTACTCACTATATCTTTACATAGCAGATAGTTGTTTGCTGCTAGATTTAATAATGATATGTTCAAAATCTTGCACCTTCAGAGTTCCCATATTGTTCCCCTTTTTAGCAAATTAATGAAAGTCTCACAAGTCTCTAGAATATGTTTTACCATGACTGTATAACCCCTAGTTTTAGCTCTGTTCTAAATGGGTTGTTTCAATGTCAGTGTCTGTACCTCTGAAAACAGCTGAGCTGCTGCTGTTCCAGAAGAAAACGCTTGCTGAGTCTGTGATTGACAGCAGGAACAAAACAGTCGACCACGGCAGCTGACACAGACATGACTGAGTGTGCGAGAACAGGACTTTAGATTGCTTCTTTCTTTCTGAGCAATCATTTGACATGGAAATATCATTAAAATTTACAGCACAGTTGTTGTGTGTCATGTCTATGGTCTGTGTGTTTTTCAGACAACATTGTTAAAAAATCAGTAATTTAGTGGTGTAGAACTGCAGCTGGGGAAATTAACATAAAGTCCTTATAGGCTGTGTTTTAGTCACTATCTATATAATAAACTGCTTTATTGGGAATTTGGCTGTATTGATTGCAGGATAGGTGAGCAGAGAGAGTAGGACTCACTGGCTGAGTTTTGGTTGCACTGAAGGCGACATGAAAACACAATAACCCTCCCAGTCCTTCTTTATTAATTTAAAATCGGTCTTAAACTTTCGACCATCTCTGAATGGCCCTCAGCATTACACTGCCCAATTGTTGATACTGTCATAAAAAAAAGAAAAACAGTAATCCACTAGGTCTCTAGTTTCTTAGGTGCTGTGAGTACATGAAGACTTTTACGTTTACTCTTGCAGCCAACAGGGGGTGGAGTGGCAGAAGTAAATGTATTCATATCTAAATACTTTTCATCTCTAAGCTTATAACAACCACAAAACATAATAAAATGTATTTCCACTATATGTGACCTTTGATGCTTTGGCTCAGAAGTGTTTTATCCATATAAAATTACATGAATGTCACAAGGTACTTCACATTCTCTTTGGGTGATTAAAAAACACACTTTTTATCAGTGTTATTTTAATTTTCTTGGCTAATGCTGTGAAGCACTTTAGCAGCTATTAATAACTGTTTCACTTTGCTTCAAAAGGGGGCGGTAGGGGGTTTGTTGTGACTAATGACGTCAATCTCTTGACGAGCTGAAGCTACGTCAAGTTAGCAATAATTGCCTATGGCATGAATTTAAATTTTGTAATAAAAGCATCTGAATTTACCTTATTTGCTACACAGAGGCTGTGTCTTCAAGAGAAACATGTGACTGAATACAAATATGGATGATAATGTCGAATAAATAGCGTACTACTATAAATAATGATTTACTTGCAACAGTACTTCCCATTAATCCTCATTATTGACTTTATTTTGAAATGCTAACAGGAAGCGTAATGTATTTTTCCTAACATTGCTGTAACTTGACAGTGGTGTCAACGCGGAGCAGAGAAGTAGGTTTCCATTGTGGCGAGGATTGAGTTTACAGTTTGTACTGTTATATAATTTCGTCTTCGTTGGGTGTCTTTGGCGACGTATTCTTCTCTCGGTTGCTGATTCCTCGCCGTTCATCCCGGAATGGCCGAACCGAGCGCCAGATATCAGCAGGTATGAGACAACTGTTAAGCTAACGTGTTAAAGATTTAACGTTAGTTAATGGCAGCGGTGTGTTGGTCACACTGCAACAATGACTTCTTGACTGATGTCGCCCAGGTGTGTCGTTTCCTGTCACCCTTTTCTTGTCACGATGGTTTCTTGTTAAGGAAAGATGGACCTCGCTGTCGTGTATTGATCAAAATCGATTTATTTGTGACAAGACTTACCGCGAAGCTGGCTGTTAAAGAGGAGGCTAACTCGCTAACGTCTCGCTAACGTTTACTGGTTAGCTTCTTAGCGTTAGCGCTAATCATGAATGCTGACTGTCAGTACGGACGTTTAATGTCTAATTGTGTCTATTTATTTAATGAAGGCATGAAAGGTTGTCAGATAACAGTATCTTAGCTAGTTAGCATTATGAGATGAAAACGTCAAACGTTTAGCTACGACTTCAACGCCTTTCGACGACCATCTGTGTATGCTAATGTTAAAGTTTGAGCATCACATGAGATGCAGCAGTGGGTGTGTTCACTGGTCCTCTGTTTAAATCCCCCTTGCTAACCTGCTTAGCTCGACGTTATTAGGCCAGACAGTGCTTATAGGTCTGCTCATGTGGTGAAGTGCAGTGATAATGTGCAGACTGTTATAGTAGAAACCATTTTAGGTCTTTAACTGACTAGAAGTGTGCCTCTCATTGGAGGAAGTGGTTACTGTTACTTGTATTTAGGTTAACCTCAGATGATTAACCTTACATGACTCCAAGTTAATAACTGTATTACATGTGCTTACTAAAAAACTGCTTTGCAAAACAAGCACACTGTTCAGGGGGGAGACATGTTTTCTGTAAATAACAGTCAATAAAAGAGTGTTGATATAATCCCTTATTCATCATTAGACCTCTTAATTTTACTATTGGGAACTTCATTGTCTGTGTATGTGTCAGCATGCCAGTACACAAATTTCAAAGTTTTTGCATGTTCAGGGGATCAGCTTACAATTGTCCCCATTTCCCCTGTAATGTGATTATATGTTTTTGTGATGGGATATTAGATCCATTCTAGGAAATGATACTAAACTATGAAACCTTTAAAGGTGCTCTATGTGAGTATTTTATTTAGAAAACTGCTAACCAGCTAGCCCTGGCCCATCCCATCTCATGTTTCCCTACCTTGAGGGTGGTTAGTTTCCTGTTGTGGCAGTCCTCAATGTCTTTCAGCTGCCTTGCCCTTGAGTGTCTTGTCCAGCAGACAGATTCCAACTCCACGATCTTGGAATGCAGCTGGCGAAAGTAGTCCTTGTTCTGGTTTTTAGTACAGTAAATGCGCTGTGTGCTGGAGGACCTCACCAACCAGAATTTGCAACAGGTGGGATACTAGAGCAAGCAAGGGAACCATAATGACCGTCTGTGATGAGATGGTTGACTATCATTGCCAGCTGCAGTCCAAGGTCGTGGTGTTGGAGTCCAGATTTTGGACAAGAAACTTACAGGAGAGGCTACTAAGTGACATCGAGGACTGCCACAACAATGACCTGGCTAGCCTGCTAGTAGGGAAACAAGACATGGGGCTGACCATGGCTTGCTGGTTAGCAGTGACTGAACTTTCAAAACAGAATACTTACATACTGCACATTTTAAAGTCCCGTAGTTTCCTATTATTTCCTAGAATGGAATAGATATCCAACCTTAAATGTATTGAATCACATTAATGGGAAAATGAGGACAATGATAACTGGATCACTCTGTACATGCAAAGTTGCAGGTTTAAATTTGTGTATGGACATGCTTGTGTTTTACTGATACCAAAGAGAAAAGGAAGGGGTGTTTAGTCTATAATTACACCTATGCAAACCTAGTGTTGCAGACTTTATACTTGCTATTCAGTACCACGTGAGTTGCCTTTCCTGGAAGCTGACAGTAGTGTTAATGAGTCAAATGTGCTTAGTTTCAGAGTTTTGCTGAATTAAGACCGAAAAGTCTCACTTGTTCTGTGTCGTACATTACAGACAAAACTGTAACTGGGGTGTTTTCATTAATTAGCATTCTCATAGGTTTACTGCTTTTAATGAGAAACAGAAATAAAAAGAGAAATGAGAAACACATTGTGGTTGGTGCTCATTTCCTTTATAGCGGATTACACTGTATGTGCTTAGAAAAACCTTTTAGCATGCAACCTATTTCTATTCCTTTTCTATTATTATATTGACAGTAAGTTTGTAAGTTCCTGTTAGCAGGCCAGGATGTTAAGATAAATTCACACTTCAGCTTCTTTACCTAAAGGCATGCATTTCAAATGCAAAGCAGCCAGTGCTTCCACATATCCATGGCAGCCTTAACCATAAAGTTGTTTATCTCCCTCCTATAGCTGCCCAATGAGGAGGACCCAGAAGAGAATCCACAGGTAGCAGCCGATGCTCCACCACCTTACAGCAGCATCGCAGCGGACAATTCCGGTAAAAGCATGAATCATTTAGATGTTTCCCTGGGGTCATTTGCAACGGGGGCATATTGGGGAATCATATATGTGCTGGTCTACACAGTGGGAATAGTGAATAATAAATAACACGTGGCATTCACTCCTTCACTGTTTCTGTTCAGTCACAGCTTGCAGTGACTAAGCTCTTCAGAGGTTTATTTGAATATTTAAGAACACATGCTAAATAAGGGCTTTAGTTTTGTTTTTGAAAATGAAAACAACATGTACATAGTTCTTTGCCATCTGTTTGCCAAATGAAATAAGACTTGATATTAGACTTCTCACTTTGTGTTTGAAACCTCCCTTTTTCATTTTTAGCCTACTTTGACTACAAGGAAGACGGGGCTTTCCCTAAGCCTCCATCATACAACGTAGCGACTACGCTACCTTCCTATGATGAAGCTGAAAGAACCAAGGCAGAGACTACTGTTCCCCTGGTAACTGGAAGAGTGAGTGTCTCACTTTTTCCCCCCTGTGATCACATTCACTATATATACTGTCTCTTGCACACACAGACATTGTAGCTTGTGCTCAGACACTTTTTGCATTGTCTGTAAGGCAGGAAGTTTTTATCGCCCTGCAATGGAAATTTTTTTTGTGGTCTCTATTTATCTGATTGTGTCTCTTTGTCCTTCCTACGTGAGCTGCTGCCTGCCTTTGTTACTGGTTCGAAAAATAGCAGATTTATAAAAATTAAGAACATTTATTATCTTTTGGTGATATTTTTGAAAATATGATCACAGTCAGTGTTTCCCTTGTGCTCACATTGGCCAGCTTTTTTCTGATCTACTATCAATGAACTTGGTACCTGGGTTACTTTCCACATTTTGAGTAAATATAGCATTTGTAATGTGGAGGCAGTTTCAGACATACAATACCTGTACTGATCAGAGTGAGGATTACATTTTTGGACATGTATTTAATATATGATGAACCGAAACTTAGCAGCATAATGTTTCCAGTCGTACTCTGATAATGTTTTGTTCTGTTTTCACTGCTCCTCAAAAAGCCCCACTTGCCCACATAAGTTTGTTCATTCCTAATTGAAGCGTGGTTTGTCATTCTAAAATTTAGAAGCGTTGAGCAGACAGCCTGAAATATGTGATATACTGAAATGCCTATTCAGGCTTGCAGCGAAATCTCCATTTTCAAAATACTTGGAAAAAGCTGTGGGTGCTGTTGTTGTAGTTTCCAATGGCTAGGGCTGTGTTACAAATTATGGCACCTTTTTAAAGTTTCTTTATGTTCATGTATTTTATTTGAAATTGGACATATTAGAAGTTGCAGAAGATTTAACGACATGATCATTTGTGTTCTTTCATGACCATTTATGTGTGATATTTTGTTTCCTTTTCAGTCAGGTGTAGTTGTTCTCATATTTACAAACGGCAAAACACACCTCATCTTCTACACTGTGCCAACAAGGCCAAGAGCCAGTAATAACTTAGAAAAGGGCACCAGTAACTCAACCTGCTGTGTGCAGACTTACCACGAGCAGCTCACACACCCAAGCCACCTTTATGTCTGTCAATAGAAAATCATACATATTTTGTAACGGACTCATTATAAAAGTTGACGTTGACAGGGAAACAAAAGCATCTAGCCAACCGAGAAATGACAGCTCATGCCAGACCTCTAGTGGTCACTGTGATGCATTGCTCCTTACTGCATGTGGGGCCACCCTGTTTGATTGCTGGTGTTGTGTTTCTCTGCCACACATTGCCTTGCGCTCAGCAGCAGCCTCAGCACAGGGAACGCCTGGAGACTTTTGACGATGTAATTCGCAGTTCGCTGGAGGTAACTTGGAGGAGTGGGAGGAGAGTGTATGATGAGAGGAAGTGAATTTGGTCCTGGTTTGGTGTGTGAAACGAAGTGTACCTACAGTGTGTATGTAGTCAGTGCCCCACCCTTCTTGTATGTTTGTGTATTTAGAGTGCTAGAAAGTCCTTAGCTGAAAGTTATTCAAGATCTTCTGGCTCTGCTGATGTCCTACATTGAATCTGACAGACGCCAGACCTTTGGGTAAAGTCACAATGATAGTAATTAAATGGGCTTGCTGTGTTGTGATGTTTCCATTCGTCTGTTGGTTGTTTGTTGTATTTACTCCTTGTCAGCAAAGCTTTGTTCCCATTAGCAGGTGCTAGCCCAGGCTTAATTACAATTCAGTCTCTCACGGGCAGTACATCTAAATACACCAGTGTCATCTGGTTGAAATGAACCAAACTTTATTAAAATGATTGATTTAAGTAATCTATCAGCTGAAAAGGGTTTGAAATTAGTAAAGAGAAGCTCTGCTACTGTCTGGCTTTGCTGTGATGACATTATTTCCATGATTAAACTGTCTTTTTTGCACTTCTGTCACTTATTCTGTCACAGGATGAAGACTTCGTGACCAGAGACGACTTTGAAGATGCCGATCAGCTGAGGATAGGAAATGATGGCATCTTCATGCTCACTTTCTTCAGTAAGTTATCCAATCCACACACCTTTGTTTTACTGTTTTCACATCTTACCCAAAGCTCTATTATCATCAGCTCTTCTCCTTTCTACCTTTGTGCAGAGATGACATCTCACCTAGTTACAAATTACAGAAATTGTTCTCAACATTTTCCGGTTGCTTTTCTTTCTGATGACATGCCTAATGCCGACTCTTTTCCCTCCACACCTCTCTGTGCAGTGGCATTCCTGTTCAACTGGATCGGTTTCTTCCTGTCGTTCTGTCTGACCACCTCAGCAGCCGGACGATACGGTGCCATCTCAGGCTTTGGTCTCTCCCTCATCAAATGGATCCTCATAGTCAGGGTACAGGACACAGACATTTCACAGCACACATACAAACACATAAAATGTGGTTTTATGTACGCACAAACAAATCAAAAGCCCCAAACACCACTGTGGTATTTTAATGTCCCCTCTGTAGTGGTTGGCGTGTTGGCACTGAACTATTTCCTCAAAGATTTCTCGAGAACTGCGCTGCTTTCTTCATTCACTTTTAAAATGCCGGACTCATTTGAGTGAAACCAGGGCAGGCCATATTTATTCTAACCAGTCATTTCTGTCGCTTTGTTGGGTTTCTAGTTCTCCACATACTTCCCTGGTTACTTTGATGGACAGTACTGGCTGTGGTGGGTGTTCCTGGTGTTGGGTAAGTAGCAAACCTCTGAATTTAAATGAATCTTGTGGCTTTTTTCCCGATTGTGATGCATTTTGACTCTTTGGACTTCAGTCAAGTCAGTGTTGAGGTGTCATATGCTGTTTAGATGTTACAGAATAACTATAACAGGATAGTTGATCTTATTTATTGTGTTTTCATAAGTGAGTTAAGATTTTTGTTTGAGTTCTTTATTACTGTGATACAATGTTTTCTTAATTTTGTCCTTGATGATGTGCTCAGGGATTTTTAACATAGAACCACAATGCTCTCCAGAATGCTATATTTTTATGTTGAGAGTAGAAAAAATGATTACAAGCATGTCAGCAAACATTATCAATGCAGAACGGAGAGTTTTGTCACCCTTATTTAAAACATAATATTTAACTGGCAGTCATTTCCAAACTCACACATTCATGTATATCTAGTTTATGTACCATTTATTAGCATCCCCCCTGACGAATATCATTTGCATGGCACAGAGTTTGTTCATTAACTCTTCTTAAATTTCAAATTCAGATCAGCCAGCTGTAACTCTGTGTCCTGTAAGTGCAGCTATATCTGTTGATGTTCTGTTGCATGCAGTCTCTCACATTTATCAGCACTGCCAGCTCCTATTACGGACTTGTAGCGCTGTTGTTTACTGTATTATTTGGCTAGCTTTAGGGCCTCTTGGGTCTTATGGTTTCTTGTTTTTCCTCTTCAGGCTTCTTGCTCTTCCTCCGAGGATTCATCAACTATGCCAGAATCCGCAAAATGGCCGACACCTTCTCCACCCTGCCCCGCACCCGAGTCCTCTTCATCTACTGAGCCCACAAACCACCAGTTTTCTTCATTATTTTTTCTCCTTTTTTCAGTAAGACATAACTGTCTGGCGTTATTCAATCAGAAAGGGGGAAAAAAAACTTTGATTTTTTCCCCCCTCTGCTTGACATGATTTGGACAATACAACGTCTGTTGTCCCCCTTTTGGTGTAAAACAGTGAATGCTGAGAAATCTGTAAAACCCTTCAGTTGTTAGTGGTGAACTGTCAAGTGCTATTTGCAATTATGAAGTGTGTAATGTATAAATTAATGCCTTATTTACTATTTTATTCTCTGTCGGTAGCAGCAGCATGCACTGTTCTCCTATTTAGCCACCAGGGGGCAGTCTTGTTTGTGTTATTTTTCACGAGTCTTCTATCCGATGAAGTCATTTGTATAGAAAACGGTGGTTCTCAGCCCAGGGGTCAGTGGGTAATTTTGGGTTTATGGGTTGATTTACACAACGTGAGATAATATATTTCCAGTACCAATTTAATGTGCTTTTAACCCTTCTGACCAATGCTTTTTGTTCCTTGTGAAACAGTACATAATTCAGGTAATAGAAGGCTGTAAAGGGAAAATTATTAGCTTTTCGTGGGTTCACTTGTATAGAAGACCAGGGGCCAGGTTTCCCCTCAAAGCATTTTTCCTCATGTATTTATGAATTGCCCATATGCTCTCTGTAATTAGGAATGTTGTTTCCTTATGTGCTGTAGATGTATATCAACAGGAAGGTCTGTTCAGGGGATTCAGGAGCAGAGCTTCTGGGGCAGGCTGAGGGTCACTGCCTTACTCAAGGACAAGTAGATAGTCTGTCACTGGATTTAACGTGCAATTGGACACTTCTGGTCAAATATACGATGCTAGCACCCTATTTCAGTCACTGGCACCCAACTGGTGTCCACTGACGGGGATAAAAAATACCAGATGTGATTGGAGACCCTGCCCTGTAAAGAGCAAGGGATGTATTAATTCAGACAAGACTTCTTTTTTCTTTAATGTAACAATGAAATATTAAAGATAAATCTTTTTTTTTTTTAGTTTACCCTCATTCTAATGGAAGTGGAATGTTTTTTTTTTTTATTATTATTGCGAGAATTTTAAGTATTTGGCTTGGAAAATGTTTGGAATTAAACTTGAGAAGCACATTGTGGTGTTGAGCTGTTTATCAAAGGGTAGTGACACATGTAACATAATGGATAGTTTAGTTGTGCTAGTTAAATAGAATGTAGGACACCGCTTCCTCTCAGCTGGCTCAGTACTGCAACTTGAAATTATAATGCTTCATCTTATTGACATGTACATCAGAGAGCTGTTTGAAGACTGGTATGTTGATATTAACTAGGAGTGGGAGCTATTTGTCATAGCGGGAGTTTATGGAACATTTTAATTTGCATGCAAACATTTGAATCCAGTCATTACAGAGTACTTTTATACTGGAAGGATTATGTTCAGTAAGTGGATAAGAGACTAAATTGAATTATATAAGGCAGAAACATTGTTACAAATTTCCATCAAGTTCAGTTTGGACTCAGTTTCACCCTGATGATCTTACTGGACCTGCATAAAAATCTACCCTTATTGTAACATATTGCAAAGATTCACAAGAGCGGCTCCAGAGAGGTTAAGATCTAACATTCTCCAGCCACAGAGAGAGGAAGCCGTGCTTACCATGATGTTCAGTTACTGACATGAGGCGTACTTTTAGCCGTGCTAAATTTAACAGACGAGACACGTGTGTATGTGTGTGTGCGTGTGTGTGTGTGTGTGTGCAGGAATCGAGATGATTTACTGGTGGTGGCTAATTATACATGTCAGTGGTGTTTTTCCTTGCAGTTGAACTGGAAGTGAAGGTCACCCCACCTGGAAGACATGTCACGCCAACTGAAACAGTCTTTGGTTTCACTGGAAACTTTAAGTGTCACACAGTGTCACATCATCTCTGAGGCCTCCCTCCGCCATGACTGGATATTGGCCTCCAGCGGGGCTCAGTTGGCACGACATTGGCTCCATTTAGATCTCTCTTCCACAGGTCGCAGTATGAAAATGTCACTTTCAATCCACTAAAAATCTTTATTTTTCAGGATGTAATTAATCTATTTCCCCCAAAGCAGAACCTAGGAGTAAAGTAAACCACTTTTCCATATAGTTTAAAAGTCTAAAGTGCTTAGTCTTCTGGATCAGCTTACCTGGAAACTTGTCATGTGATTGATACTTTTTAGAGGAGTTATTGTTATTAAATGATTAGAGATTTGATGACAGAAGTTTTCAATCTGACACACTTCTTGTAACTGTAGATTGCGTACTTCTGAGTTGCTGCACCACTCGTGCTTTCTGAAAATCGGATTTCCTGAAGTAATTTCTTCTTTTGCAGTGTGTACTTTGTTAAAATAGAAACAGCTGTCGTTCAGAAATTACAGATGTTCCGTAGCTCTGTGCTGAAACTGCCTCGGCTTTAAAAAAAACAAAACTCAGTCGTTGGTTATTTTCAGACATGCATTTCTTAGTTTTAACGCAGCACAAATAGCCCGTAGGAGAGAGAGGAAAAAGACCAAAAGGGCAAAGGTCATACACCAGACCTTCAACACCGGTCCAGTGAATCACCACGTCACCAGATGACCTTGGATAAACAAACTTCACTTTGCCAGGTGCAGATGGTTGAACTGTTGACAGTGTTTCGGCTGTAAATCCTCACAAAGCACACAAACAACAAAAATTCCCTATCATCCGCCTCTCAGACAGATTCTGCCTCAGTCTGCTTGAATCCCTCTGTAACGTCATTCCTCCTCTGCTCCAGCAGGGTCACCCAGTGCAGGTGTTCTTGTTATCCAGATGTCATTCATAAAATAACTCCATTGTGCCAAGACCTGTCTGTGTCTTGTCAGCTGCCCTCGATTTACAGAGACGGAAGTATTTCTTGGAGTAATTGATGGGAATTATGTGTGCTAGCCAAGTGCCTGCACTGCTTGCATGTTTTAGCTATCAAAAGATAAGAGGAGTCTTTATGATTTACAGAGAGCGTGGGAGTGAGTCATTTTTCCAAAGAGACATACTTTACTTTTCTGGCTTCTGTTAGGTAGACTTTTTTTGTGCAAATACAGGTTTAATCTACAATACAAAAAGCCACTTGGCTGAAACAATGGGGAGATGGGGATTTGAACAATCCAATTTGTTGAACAGGTAATAAGAATATGTGAACAGGTAAGTAAATTCTAAACAGTTGAGCTTAGCATAAAGACTGGAAACAGCTAACCCAGCTATTCAGCTCCGTCAATGTACACGCTGTATCTGGTTTTGTTTAATTTGCACAAAAAAAGTAATGTGTGAAAAGAAATTTGCTGTTTAATGGGGGTTTATGTTTGGGACTAGTAATCGCATGCGACCAGTTGCCAGGCAACCAGCCCAGACTCCAGGAATTTCTTGGTAGCAGCCAGGAGACAGATCAATATCTAACCCATGTAAAACAACACTTTTTTGTGTGTGTTTTTGTGTGCATTAAATAAATGAGAATTTGTTATAATTTGTGAGGCCTCAGGGTGCAGGAAAAAGGATGACATAGCAAGGCTAGCTGTTAGCTTCTGTTTCCCACCTTTATGCTAAGCTAAAGCTAACTTCATCTCACTTGTGGCAACAATAGCAAGTAAAACATGTCACACTAGTCCTTTGGTTGAAAATATCAGTGTCGAAAATATTGTGTGATCACATATTGTGTGAAATTGTTCCACTAAAGTTGCAATAGCAGTTTCCATGTGTAGATCTATTACATAGCTAGAGCTGCAATGATTAATTGGTTAGTTGTCAAACATTAAATTAATCACTTGCTATTTTGAAAACTGATTAAGCAGTTTGAGTAATTTTTTTAAGGAAAAAAAAAGTCAAAATCCTCTGATTTCAGCTTCCTAAATGTGAATATTTTCTGGTTTCCTTACTCCTCTGAAGCTGAATATTTTTGAATTGTAGACAAAACATGATATGTGAGGATGTCATAATTCGCTTTTGGCAACACTGATCAACATTTTGTCGAACAAACAAATAAACTATTAACTAAGAAAATCATCAAGAAAGTAATCAACAATGAAAATAAGTCAGCTGCAGCTCTACTACTATATAAAGGTTAAAATAGTCATTGGCACAAATGGTTATATAAAATTAGAGGCGCCAATATTTATTTTAAAATCATTAAGTAATAAGAACATGTGTGTTACTGTCAAATGTAAGGTGGATATTGTGCCTCTGTGTCAGATGCGATTGCTTTTCTCCATATTCAGATAAATTCATGAATAATTTGGTTCGTTTGTTTGATTCATTTACAGTGTGAGCACAGAAAACCAAACACACACAGTAAAAACAAATCACAGACATAGTCACAGAGGACACAACACAGAAATTAACAGCACACAGTAACACGCAGCACCAACTTGTAAAGCTGATTGAAGTTCTAGAGGGCACTGTTCAGTAAAAATGTAGCTGAAGACTGAAAGGCCGAAGGAAAAATCACTTGTAGCATGTTTATCCTCCTTGGCCAAAGATGAAGATGAAGATCCACTCTGTTAACAGGAAGAGAGGATCTTTGCGATGTGATCTTTAGTCTGAGAAATACTTGCACAAAAAAAGCATAATCAGAAGGCTGCCCATCATGTCCACCCAGTATTGAAATTGATTTTAACCAACATAAGTTGACATTAATGGATGAGCACCTTTTACGGCAAAAACCCTTGAGGCCAGGACAGGCATGCTACTGCAAACTATTAACTAAATCCTTATTTATTTAAAGTCTGCCAGAGAATTCCCATCACCTTAGACAAACTGCAGTCAGCCGGAGCCTCCCGCTGTCAGTCTGAGTTTCAGATGGGAGGTTCCCAGGATGTGGGGAGGATGTGGGTTGCATCCAAATGATATGTCCTTCTTCTTGTGTCTGTGATTGGGGCAGGGGGAGGAGTGTTATCATTGAAGTGTGAGTCATCCTGACCCTCCCCTCCTCTCCCTGCACTTCATGTGGCATATGTGTGCGCGCATAAGTGTGTATCGACGTGCATCCGTATATTGAGGCGCATTTATGTTTAATGGAGGTGTGTGTTCTTCTAATACCATGAAAGAGGCCGTGTGTGCATGCATGATGTGTTATTACGTGTTTGCGTGTCACGGCGAATGGCGGGAGCATCCCTGTGTGTTGTGCGTGTATGCGTGTGCGGTTGGTAAAGCTGTGGTGAGTCATCCACAGGCCAGCATTGCCTGTTACCATGGGTCACACACAGCAGGTACCCCACCTCCCTGTGTGTGTGTGTGTGTGTGTGTGTGTGTGTTTTTAACCTACCTCTCTTCCTTATCCTCTTCTTCCTCCACCTCCTCCTCCATCTCCTCCTCTTCTTTTTCCTCTCTGACTCACAGATGACTCCCCACCACCACCAATGACATCACCACCCCCTCCCTAGCACTTTGTTGTAGTGAATCATACTGTACGTTGAGATTCTCTCTGCTCCTCTCTTCAGCCAACCAGAAGGTAAACCTAAATGTCACTTGTTCATTCATAAAATCAGACTCAATCCGGCGAAGCGTTTGTCCCTGACGACCGTGACTATAGGTTGGTCACTTTACTGATGTCATCCATTCTAATATATATACAGAGATGTTATCAAAAGATCTTCTGATTACATGCAGGAAAAGATGCTCAATTTCAGCCGACCACGCAAACAGAGTCTTTACCACGTTGGAAATGACACTGTTCTTGTTTAAACAGCACTTTGTACCTATATTACTGCAACTAATCCTCCGTTTTTTTGCAGGATTGTTCAGTCTCAGAGGAATTTGAATGTTCTGAGTCAATCAGAATCACACAAGCTTACAGTGTAGATGCAATCTGTATGTCTCACTATGTTAAAGATACACTTGATGAGGTTAGCTTCTTAGTTGAGTTACCCAAAGCCCTTCCATATGGTTATAGTGATTAAATATAGTTCATGTTACAATTATTCTGTGTTAGTTATATTGTGTTTCATTGCTTATTCTTATGTTATAAATTAACACTATAGAGACATTCTTCATGGCTGCTGTGACTTTGACCCTATAGTATAGTTTACAGGAAATGTAACATTATTCTTCTGTTGCATTCAATAATGAATACAATGTGCAGTCTATGGCCTTCCCGGTCACCATTGACCATAAATGTATCATATCCAGGTTTTGCAACTTTCACACAAATGGTTTTCTGTCCCTCCTTGTAATGATCCATTGACAGTAATGTATTGTCATCACATCTCCTCCTCTGGTTTTCTTGCTGGTTGGCACTATTTAGTCTCTAATATGAAAAGTGACCCTTGTTTCTCACTTTACGGCTCACTTCCACAGACTGCTGACGAATTTGGTTCTGCAGACGTTTCTGGATGTCATTAAACACATATCTATTGTGTGGCCTGTGCTGCGTCGCATCTGTGAATGCAATGGGTTAATAAGATGGGTTAAAGGAGACATAGTGATGCAGTGATGTCAGAGATGAGAGAGTGAGAAGTCAAACCATCAACAGCTCTGCCTGTTGTTTGAAACTACACATGGATACTTGACAATGCTGTATTGGCTGGAAGTTCTTATGACAATCTGTTGCAAATCTATTCTCACAATGCATTTCATGGTATATGTTATTTTGTTGGGTTTCTGCATATTGCATTGCCGTAAATTTCTATTCCATTCACAGCTTTAGATTGTGAGTTGTCCGTTTTTGTCATACAATGGGACACCTCAAACATACTTCCTGTCAACAGTTTAATTACTGTAACAAATCAGTGCTCTTGGCAATCTCGCTCATACTTGACAGCACATGGCGTAACCATGGCAACAGTAAATCTTGCACAACATTAACAGATAAACTCAAAAGTAATTGTGAAACGAACTCACTTTTGAGCCAAAGACAGTCATTTACATCTGGCAAGATTTCCACTGTTTCTCATCTGCTCTCTTTGGTAAGAAGTCCTAGTATGAGGACTGGATTTCCACTTTGTGATGTATATGCTCTGAATCATATGATATGCACCTGCACTGTATTTAATTATTGTGTTATATTTTATTATAATTCTGTGCCGTATTGTTGCAGAAATGTACAATATCCTACTGGTGTGACGGTCTGTGTTCGTTCTGGTGTTGTGAGTCCACCTGCCGTCTCTCCCTCGGCTCGCAGGGCTTTTTTGTGAATGGAGGCTTGCTGTGCTATGGCGGGAGGATGGATGAATGGGAGGGAGCGACGGACAAATGAATGGGAGAGATGGAGGGATGCATGTGGTGAGGGAGGGAGAGGTGGAGGCTACGTCACATTACGTTTCCGCAGTGCATCAAGGGAACTAGTCTGTCTGTGACTCATACCGTCAGGATGGGGAGGGGAGGGAGTAATGGAGAGAGGGGGGAGAGAGAGAGAGAGAGAAGGGCAGAGGGAGGAGGAGGAGGAGACAGAGATGAAGAGGATGAGGAAGAGAGAGAAGGAAAGGAGGGGTTTGGTCTTTTTTTGTCCTACCTTTCGCTTTTCCACTGCTCCATCCCCCCCATCAGTGATGTAATACAGGTGACCTATTCATCACTGGGAGGAAGCCTTCCTCTCTCCTCTCCTCTCCTCTCCTCTCCTCTCCTCTCCTATCCTCTCCTCTCCTCTCCTCTCACTTTATCTCCCTCCTCCCTCTCTCCTCGCTCAGCTGACTGGCTGAATGCATGAATGAACAGGCCTCTCTCTCCCTTTTTATTGCGGTGGGGGAGGGGGTGACACAGGAAGCCGTGAGGCAGACGCAAAGCAGGAGAAGAGGAAAGAATGAGCGATAAAGAAGAAAGAAAGAGAGGGAGGGAGGAGGAGGAGGAGGAGAGAGAGTTCCCATGGCATCTGAACGGATACACATTGACTGCTGATCTCATCCTTTACGTGTGAAGCTGTTGCAGCTATTGTCTGTCTGTCTGTGCGTGAGTGTGCGCAGGCGTACGTACCTATGTGCGTAACGTATGAATGGATGCAACTGTATTTCATTCATTGAGAAATCCAGTTGCAACTCTCTGCCTCTGTCTAACACCGACACGTTCCACCGAGTGTCACCTTAACCTGCTTTACAGAAACTATGACAAAAAAATGTGGGGAAAATATAAATGCAGCAATCTATTTAGATTATGCAGAGTTTAGATGACACATTTTCTCAACATGTTTAATAAAATTTCATTTTTTTCACTTCATGGTAGAAGGTGCAACTCAAATCGTCAGACGAGTGCTGAGTGATTCTGACAGATGTGCCTTCTCAAGAGAAAGAATGGTACGCAATACTTTCCAGTAAATATCTATAGAATCAGATGCCAAACTTGTATCTGTATGTGCATTTTTAAACTTTATACTGTGACTTTTTTTGTTTTTGTTTTCACAGAGCCTAATCAAGTATAAATGTCCAAATCCTAAGTAAATGATAGGACAATGCGAATATTCCCTGATGAGAAAGCAGTGGTGAGAAACACAATGACGTAATACTCTGGTGAGTTTTCTGTATCAGCACATCACAGGTGCAGTATCACACTTATGCCATGGCCACTTACTCAGACCAAAATAGAATTAGTAGTACCAGTCATTTGCTAAAATGCAGCGAGTTTAGTCAACTAACTGTAGTCACTTTATTATAAATGCTTCAAAAGTTCAAGTCCTCTAATCAGTCATGTAAAATGTGCTGCTTGTAGTTTCCTTTAGCTCTGTGCAGCATTTTAGCATATTTTGGCTCACTGTTTTGGTTTCATGTCCCACAGCTTGACTGTTCTGGTTTGGTCTCACTGATCTTAGTTTCATTTCCAGGAGAAGCAGAAAACTACCGGCTTCCAGCTGCTAAGCATCGTGGAACATTCATATATTTTCTTCAGGACATGGTGGACACCAAAGCAGTGCTTAAAGGTAAGTGAATATTGGATTTACATTTGTCAGGTGCCCAAAATAGGACAATTAATAAATGCAAATGTTGCTCCATGGCTAACATGTTCACTGTGACAACTTTATAAGGAGATAATATGTAAACAACTTGTTTCCCTGCAACCAGGTACCAAAAGATTAATGTATTAGTGCAGCTTTAAAGCTATTATTATCTGTATGTTAGCAATGGTAAAAAAAAAACAACTGCACATAACATGAAACTTGCAACGACCTACCCACAGAGAATTCTTTAAACCCATTGCCTGGATTGTGATGCCAACAACTTTACTGTTTTGATTCTTTCAATGTTGTTGCAGGCAGCTGCTGAATAGTTGGTGGGGACCAAAGCAAAGCAAAAAGGAGAACTTATATTTGTGAGGTGGGCAAACACACAATGTCAAAAGAATGCTGGTGTCAGCTGGGCTGTGCAAAGAGGTAAGTATTTACCAACACATTAGCCAAATCACTTTTATAAGGTAATATGTTAATGTTACATTTACGGTTTGGGCCAAGACGTCACTGTGGGATGAAGTTAAGTTGCATAACGCTTTTCCCAATATATCATGCTTTAGCTCACAATATGTTTAATGTTAATGGACTTAAACTGGTCTAGATCTTGCTGCATGTGTAGCAGTAGATGTTGTTTATATCAGGTTAACTCATGGTTCGGTCTGTTTTGCCAGTAAGAGTTAATGGTCAGGTCGCACATCACCGAAGTGCTGTTACCATGGTTACCTTCAATTTGCGCACTTACTTGTTAAGTGTGCTTGAGGTGACATTATTTTAACAGACACACACCAGACAGCAAGAAATGAGTATTTTCTGTTGCTCTGAAATAAATACATTTAGGTTTATCCAATGACCTCTGAGGAGAGGTAACTTGACCCAGAAAAGCAGAATTTTCTCAACCCATCTCAAACATTAAAATCACGGATTGATAAGATTGTTTACACCATGGATGCAACAAACAGTTACAGTAGATCATTTCAAATAGAAGCATCTGATACTGGTAAGTTACCATATAGCTTAGCCTCTGTTCATGGCTGTGTAAAGTGTGTACAGCGCTATATGTAGTATGCATTGGTCTATATTATGTCCACACGTGTCCACTTTGCCATATAGAGCATATGTATGGGTTTGTGTGCATACATGTGCGCCCGCATGTTTGTGCATGTGTGTGTGCACGCTCATTGCCAGTCATCAGACCCTGGTTGTCTCTGCCTCCACCTTGTATGAGTCAGAGCTGCAGTACAGTGTGGGAGGGGCTAGGATTGGATATCCTGCTGGTGGCTCGTC